>CAUYQG010182888.1:0-40306 GCA_963574415.1 Tarsius wallacei
GAGTTAATTTTTGTGTGTGGAGATAGGTAGGGGTCCTGTGTCAATCTTCTGCATGTGGTCAGCCAGTTTTCCCAGCACCATTTACTGAATAGGTTCTCCTCTCTTCAGGGGTTGATGGTGGAGGCTTTGTTGAAGATGAGTTCGTTGAGAAACTGAGATTTTGCTTCTGGAATCTCAATTCTATTCCATTGGTCTTTGTGCCTGTTCTTGTACCAATACCACGCTGTTTTGATTATTGCAGCTTTATAATGAAGTTTAAAGTCTGGGAGTGTGATACCTCCTGCTTTTTTTTTTTTTTTGCTGAGGGTGGTTTTGGCTATTCTTGTTCATTTATGTTTTCATATTGTTTTTTCTAGGTCTGAGAAGAATGTTGCTGGTAATTTGATGGGTATTGCATTATTTCTGTAGATTGCCTTAAGTAGAATGGACATCTTAACAATGTTGATTCTTCCAATCCATGAGCATGGAATATTTTTCCACTTGTTTTTGTCATCTTTGATTTCTTTGAGTAGTGTTGTGGTTTTCATTGTAAAGGTCTTTGACATCTCTGGATAGGAAGATGCCAAGGTATTTCATTTTTTTGTGTGGCTATGGTGAATGGAATTGTGCTTTTTATTTGGGTTTCTGTTTGTTTATTAATGGTGTATAGAAATGCAATTGTTTTTGCACATTTATTTTATACTCTGAGACTTTGCCAAAGTCCTTTATCAGTGCAAGGAGGTTTTGGACTGATTCTCTTGGGTTTTCAAGGTATAAAATCATGTTGTCTCTGAAGAGGCATAGCTAGACTTTCTCTTTTCCTGCTTGGATACCCTGGATAAGTTTCTCTTCTCTGATTTCTCTAGCTAGTACTTCTAAAACTATATTGGACAGGAGGGGTGAGAGTATGCATCCTTGTCTTGTTCCAGTTTTCAGAGGAGATGGTTCCAGTTTCTGTGTGTTTAGCAGTTTGCTGGCTGTGGGTTTCTTGTAGATGACTCTTACTATTTTGAGGTATGATCCATCTATGCCTAGATGTTCGAGAGTTTTTATCAAGAGGGGTACTGGATTTTATCAAAAGCTTTTTCTGCATCTAATGATATAATCATGTGGTTTTTGTTTTTATGTCTGTTGATGTGTTTAATTACATTTATGGTCTTATGAAAGTTGAACCAGCCTTGCATTATGGGGATGAAGCCTACTGTGCGTGGTGGATGATTTTTGAGATGTGTTGTTGAATCTGGTTTGCTAGGATCTTGTTGAGAATTTTAGCATCTATGTTCATCAAAGATATTGGCCTATAGTTCTCTTTCTTTGTTCGTTCTTTACCTGGCTTGGGTGTCAATGAAATGATTTTGGAAGAGTTCCATGTTTCTCAATTGCCTGAAATATTTTCAGTAAGATTGGTATCAGTTCCTCCTTGTATGTTCTGTAGAATTCTGCTGGAAAACGATCTGGCCCAGGGCTTTTTTTTTTGTAGGTAATTTTCTTATGACATAGTCAATATCCTGGATTTTTATTGGTCTATTTAGGGTCTCGATTTCTTCTTGTTTCAACCTAGGGAGGTTTTGTGATATCTGAAAGTCCTCCATGTCCTTTAGACTTTCAAGTTTGTTTCCATACAAGTGTACATAGTAGTCTCTGATAATCTTTTGTATTTCTTCACGGTCAGTGGTGTCTTCATCTTTTGTGTTTCTGATTGTGTTTATTTGTGTTTTTTCTCTCTTCCTTTTGGTCAGTCTAGCTAGGTAACCATTGATCTTGTTTATCCTTTCAAAGAACCAGTTTTGTTTCTTTGATTTTTTTGTATTATCTTTTTATCTTCTATATCCTGAATTTGGGCTGTTATTTTGGTGATCTGGATCCTACTGCTGAAGTTAGAGTTTTGATGGTCTTGCTTTTCCAGCTTCCTTAGATGACTTGTTAGGCTGTTAATTGTGATCTTTCCATTTTCTTCATGTGTGTTTATAAAGATATGAATTCCCCTCTTACTACTGCTTTCATGGCAGAGAATTTGGTAAGATGTTTCTTCATTTTCATTTATTTCCATGTATCTTTTAATCTCTGTTTTTATTTCTATGTGGACCCAGGAGTTGCTTAGCATCATGCTGTGTAGTGTCCATGTCTTTGTGGGTTTTGGGGGAACTTTGTGTTGATATTTATTTTTATTCCACTCTTGTCTGAGAAGGTACATGGCAAACTTTCAATCTTATGAAATTTGTTTATGCTTGATTTATGGCCATGAATGTGGTCGATCTTAGAAGTCTGCCACTCAGATCTGACCTGTGTCCAATCTAGCATGGGGGAGGGGCTTCTGTCTCTCCCAGTCTAATGCTATGTACTTAAGTCCCAAATGGAGGCTAGTGGAGCTGGGCAGAACAATGCAGTCTCTGCCTGGTCTCAGGGCTCCAGCTGCTCTATGGACCCACCAGCTGGGGGCCAAACTGGGGAAGCAGAGTGTGAGACAGTTGGGGGCTGCAGGTCAGTGTGGCATTGGGTAGCTTGAGCAGGGCAGGGCAGTGTAGCAGACGTGGGAGCCTGGAACTCCACAGGACCAGGAGTTGAGGGCTGCCCTGGGCAGGGAGAGGGAGTGGCTGTGAGAGGGAGTGGTGGCGGTGGTGGTCAAGTCAACAACACAGTGTGTGGGAGGAGCTCCACTGGCCAGAGCCAAGGGCCACCCTGGGTCACAGGAGGGAGCAGCCGTGGGAGGGTGCGGTGGTGGCCGTGGCTTTGTCTGCAGTGCGGTGTGTGACTGGAGCTCCACAGGCTGGAAGTTGAGGTCTACCCCAGGTGGGGGGAGGGAGCAACTGCAGGGGGAAGCTGCAGCAGCAGCCGAGTCAGCAGTGTGGTGAGTGGAGCCGAAGACCTCCATCCCATGGGCCAGTGCAGTTGACTGCTGTGGCTGTGGCTGTGGGATGGCAGGGCAGTGTGTGGGGCCAGTTTCTGCCAGCCTGCAGGTCTGCATGGTTGGCTGAAGAGCAGACTGGCAGCGGCAGAAGCAGAAGCCACTGGGGGAGAGCAAGAGTCCTTATGGATACTGGCTTTCACAGAGAATCTCACAGACCAACCTGCCCCATCACCATCTTACCGGAAGTCCCCTTTCCATTCTTTATACTTTTTTTTTCTTGTCTTATTGCAATAGCTGGGATTTCTAGTTCAATGTTGAATAGAAGTGGGGAAAGCAGAGAGCCTTGCCTTAATTTTGATCTTAAGGAAAAAATATTACTTTACTCTTTTTTTTTAGTTTTAAAGATGTGGGGTACAATTCAGCATTAGGTATACAAATGTTCATTATGCAGGTAACCTTGTTGATGAGGTGTGCCCCTCCTTCCTCTGGCAGTTTCCCTCAACTGCCAATCCAACCTTCCCTCCCCTGGCAGTTTTCCACTACTGCCAATCCCTTTCTTATAGGTTATGATAATTGTTCAAGGTCCACTTATGAGTGAGAACATATGGTACTCTGTTCTTTGTTTCTGTGATAGATCACTGAGTATGATTGACTCTAAGTCCATCCAAGTTGCTGTGAAGTCCATATGTTTGTTCCTCTTTATGGCTGAATGATATTTTGTTGTGTATATGTACCACATTTTAAAGATCCAGTCCAGCTTTGATGGGCAGCATGGTTGGTTCCATGTTTTTGCTACTGTGAAAAGAGCTGCAACAAATATGCATGTGCAGATTTCTTTTTGTAGAATGATTTGGGTTCCTCTGGGTATATTCCCAATAGGGGGATTGCTGGGTCATATGGAAGGTCAATTTCTAGATCTTTCAGAAATTGCCACACTGTCTTCCAAAGAGGTTGCATTAGTTTGCATTCCCACCAGGAGTGTAGAAGCATTCCTTTTTCTCTGCATCCTTGCTAGCATCTGTTGTTGTTTGTTTTATTAATGATGGCCATTTTTACTGGGGTTAGGTGGTATTTCAATGTGGTTTTGATTTGCATTTCTCTGATGGTAAGTGAGGCTGAGCACTTTTACTTTACTCTTAAATGTAATATTATCTATAGGCTTTACATAGATGTTGCAATGATTTGAATGTTTTATCTTTTTCAAAGTTCAAATTGTAGCTTAATTTCTAAGGTAACAGGGTTAAAAAGTAGAGACTTTCGGGAAGTGATTAAGTCATGAGAAAACTGCTCTCATGAATGGAATAGTATACTCATTTAAAGGGGCATGGATGAACTAGATAGGTCCCTTTTTTGTCCCTCTCTCCTTTTCACCATTTAAGGGCACAAAGTTTGTCCCCTCCAGAGGATGCAGCAAAAAGGTGCCATCTTGGAAGAAGAAATAAGGCCCTCACCAAATACCCAACTTGCCAACATTTTGATCTTAGACTTCCTAGATTCCAGAACTGTGAGAAATACATATCTTTTTAAAAATAAATTACTTCATCTCAGGTGTATTGTTATAGCAGCCCAAATGGACTAAGATAAATTTTTGAAAAATCAAGTTGAGGAAGTTTTCTTCTATTCTCAATTTACTGAGAACTTGTATCATAAATTAGTGTTGTATTTTGCCATCCCTCCAGATTTATTCACTGAAATAATTTACAATTTATTCCTTAATCTGTTAATGTAGTTAATTACATTGATTTTGATATATTAAACCAAGATTTAGTTCCAGATAAAACACAAATTGATCATGTAGTTTAAAAAATACATTGTTTAATTTAATTTAGCAATATTTTATTTAGCATTTTTGCATTTATATTCATGAATAATACTGGTTGAAATTTTTTTCCTGTTAGTGTCCTTGTCTCCTTTGGGGTCAGTGTTACAGTGTATATGAATACACTGTGCACAATTCCCATAAAGTGAGATGGGAAGTGTTCTCTTATCTATTTTCTCCAAGAATTTAATTCAATTGACACACTTTCCTCCTTAAATCTTCTTCCCTTTACATTCTAAGGGAATCCTTTTTTTTTTCTCAATTAAACATTTCATATGGCAAATATTGATAGATATAAACATTAAAGAAAAGTTCTTTGGGCTCTTCAATACATTTTAAAGTGTAAAGATTGATCAGACATCCAAAAGTTTAAAAAAAAATAGTTAATTAATGTTATTTCAATAATTTTGGGGAGTACAAATAGTTTTGGTCTGGACTTTAATTGTATCCTCACATGTGCATATTACACCTTATATATGATTTTTGACCCTCAATCAATTCCTCTTCCCCTTCCTGAGTCTCCAGTGCCCTTTATACTACTCTTTATGTCTTTGCATATTTTTTGTTTAGCATATTTCCCATTTTTAAGTGTTTGGTTTTCTGTTCCTGAGTTAGTTCACTTAGGATGATATTCTCCAATTCTATCCATGTTGCTGCAAAAGACATTATTTCATTCTTTTGATAGTTGAATAGTATTCCATGATGTATATATACCACATTTTCATTATCCACTGTTTGGTTGATGGGCATTTGTGTTGATTCCACATCTTTGCAATAATGAATTGTGCTGTGATGAACATACGGGTTCAGGTGTCTTTTAAATATAATGACTTCTCTTCCTTTGGGTAGAGAGAAATCTTCATACCACTTTCCATAGAGGTTGTATTAATTTGCATTTCAACTAACTGTGTGTAAGCATTTCCTATTCTCTGCATCCATGCCAGTATCTACTGTTTTTTGATTTTTTAATAATGGCTGTTCTGTCTGCTGTAAAGTGGTGTCTCATTGGGTTTTAATTTGCATTTTCCTGATGATGAGTGATGTTAAGCATTTTTTTGTATGTTTGTTAGCCATTTGTATATGTTGCTTTGAGAGACGTCTGCTACTTATTTGTGCGTGTTGATTTTGTAACCCTTAAACTTTACTGAATTCATTTATCAAGACCAGAAGTCTTTTAGAGGTGTTTTTAGGATTTTCTAAGTGTAAGATTGTATCATCAGCATACAGAGATGATTTGATTCCTTCTTTTCCAATTTGGACATGTTTTATTTCTTTTGCCTGATTTCCCTGGCTAGGAATTCCAGTATTATGTTGAACAGGAGTGGAAAACTGGGCATCCTTGCCTTGTTCCACTTGTGCATTCAACTTTTCTCCATTCAGGATGAGATTGACTGTTGGCTTATTGTATATGAGTTTTTATTATTTTGAGGAGTGTTCCCTCTATGCCTATTTTGCTGAAGATTTTTATCATGAAGGGATGCTGGATTTTATCAAATGCATTTTCTGTGTCTGTTGAAATGGTCCCATAATTTTTGATTTTAATTTTGTTTTGATTACATTTATTGACTTGCACATATTGAACCATCCTTGAATTTCTGGGATAAAACCCACTTGGTTTTATATAGTGTACATACAATATATATACTATATATTGCTGTTGAATTTGTTAATATTTTGTTGAGGATTTTTGCATCTATGTTCATAAGGAATATTGGTATGTAGTTTTCTTTATTTGTTGTGTCTTTGCCTGGCTTTGATATTAAAGTGAGACTGGCTCCATAGGTTGAGTTAGGAAGGATTCCCTCCTCTTCAGTCTTGTGGAATAGCTTCAGTAAAATTGGTACCAGTTCTTTGAATGTCTGATATAATTCAGCAGTTGAGTCTATCAGGTCCTGGACTTTTTTTGGTTGGGAGAATTCAGTTGTTGTTTCAATATTACTCTTATTATTGGTTTGTTCAGGGTTTCTATTTCTTCCTGTGGAGGTTGTATGTTTCCAAGAATTTATCCATTTCCTCTAGATTGTCTAGGTAGTTTTTATAGAGGTGTTAACAATAGTCTTGGATGATCTTTTGAATTTCTCTTATATAAGTTGTAATGTCTCCATTTCTGATTGAGCTAATTTGAATCTTCTCTCTTCCTTTTTAAATTAATCTGGCTAGTGGTCTATCAATCTTGTTCCCCTTTTCAAATGATCAACTTTTCGTTTCATGATTCTTCATATTTTAAAATTTCAATTCCATTTAATTCTGCTCTGATCTTCATTATATGTCTTCTTCTGCCAGCTTTGGTTTTGGTTTGTTCATGATTTCCTAGTTCTCTGAGGTTTGATGTTAGGTTGTTAATGTATGATTTTTCAGTCTTATTAATGGAGGCTTTAAGTGCTATACATTTTTCTCTGAGGACAGTTCTGACTGTGTCTCAAAGGTTTTGCTAACTTGGTTTATTGTTGTCATTCATTGTGAGGAATTTTAAAATTTCCACTTTGATTTTATTTTTGACCCAAGTGTCATTCAGGAGCAGTTTTTTAAACTTTCATATTTTTGTTTGGTTTCATAAGTCCTTGGAGTTATTTTTAGTTTTATTCCACTGTGATCTGAGATAATGCTTGATATGATTTTGATTTTTTTGAATTTGTTAAGACTCTATTTGTGGCCTATCATATGGTCTATCTTGGAGAATGTTCCATGTTCAGATGAGAAAAATATATATATTGTGTAGTTTTGAAGTAGAATGTTCTACAGATGTCTGTTGGTTCCATTTGTTACAGGCTCCAGTTTAACCCCAATGTTTCTTTATTGACTTACTGCCTTGATGACTTGTCTATCATTGTCAGTGTAGTGTTGAAGTCTCCCACTATTATTGTTTTGTTGTTTACCTCTTTTTTTAGGTCTAGTAGAATTTGTTTTATAAAACTGGGGCTCTGGTGTTAGGTGCATATATATTTAAAATGGTTATTTCTTCTTGTTGGATTGGATCCCTTTATCATCATATAATAACCATATTTGTCTTTTAAAAATGTTGCTAATTTTAAGTCTGTTTTTATCTGATATGAGAATGGCTACTCCTGCTTGTTCCGGTTTCCATTTGCATAGAATGTTTCCCCCCACCCCTTTACCATGAGTCTATAGGAGTCTTTGTGAGTTAAGTGGGTCTCTTAAAGGCAGCATAATTTTGGGTTGTGTGTTTTTTAATCCATTCTGCCAGTCTATATCTTTTTAGTGAGGCATTGAGACTATTTATGTTCAGAGTTAATAATACTATGTAACATACTATTCCATTCATTATACTGGTTGTTTTCTGGTTACTTTATTTATTTACTTATTTTCTCTATAGTTTTGGTGTTCTATAAGGCTTGTGGGCTTTATATTTTCCAGCATTTTTCTGCTGGTTTATTTCAACATTTTATTTCAGTATTTAAAATTTTTTCAGTGAGTATTTCCTATAGAGTCAGTCTTGTGGTGACAAATTCCCTCAGTATTTGCTTATCTGGGAAAGTCTTCATTTTTCTTTCATTTATGAAACTTAGTTTTGTGGGATCCAAAATCCTCAGTTGATTGTTCTTCTGTTTGAGGAGATTGAAGATTAGGGCTCAATCCCTTCTGGCTTATAAGGTTCCTTCTGAGAAGTCTGTTGTATGTCTGATAGGTTTTCCTTTTAAAATTATTGGATGCTTTTGCCTCACTGCTCTTAAAATTCTTTCCTTCACATTAGCTTTGCATAACCGGATGATTATATACTTTGGGGGTGACCTTTTTGCAATGAATGTTCTGGGGTTCTTTGGGCTTCTTGTATCTGGATGTTTAGATTTCTGACAAGGCCAGGGAAGTTTTTCTCCATTATTTCTTCAAATAGGTTTTCCACACCTGTTGTTTTCTCTTCTTCCTCATGAACATGTATGATTCTTAGGTTTGGGTGTTTTAATAATCTCACATTTCTTGGACACATTGTTTCATTCTCTTTTTTCTTTATTGTTGAGTGATTAGGTTAATTCAAAACCCTTGTCTTCAAGTTCTGAGATCCTTTCTTCTGCTTGTTCTAGTCTACTGTTAAAACTTTACACTGAATTTTTTGTGCTTTCCTAAATGCTTCTTTCATTTCCAGAATTTCTGCTTTTTGTTTTTTAGGTGTTTATCTCTTTAATTTTTTTTCCATGTCCTGAATAGTGTTTTTAAATTTTGGCTTTCAGTTTTCTCCTGAAGTTCCTTGATCAGTTTTATCATCAACCTTTTGAATTCTATGTCTGGAATTAAAAACAAATTCATTTTGGTTAGACTTCATTGCTGAAGACTTAGTGTAGTGTTTTGGGGATAATGGAGAATTCTGTTTTTTCATATTGTCAGAATTATTTTCTGGTTCCTTCTCATTTGGGTTGATGATTTCTTCTTATTTGAGATTGTCAGGGGATGGATTTCAGCACTGTAGTGCTCCCTTGGTTATATATATCCTTGATGTGGTGAGTTTTTTATTTGCCAGATGTGACATCTCTGTGCTGTGTACCTGCAATGGCTCATGGCATCCTCAGCGGCCAGAGTGTCTTTGAAAGTGCTGTTAGATGGCACTTGGGATCAGGTCTTCCCCAAAACTGAGATATTGGATCTGATGTGGTAGGCTGTACTGCTGACCTCTGACCAGGAGGTGGCACTTATGAAAGAAAGTTGGCTACAATATTGGCTGCAGGGTTTCTCCTTGATGAGTGTTGCTCCAAGGAAGTGCCCAGCCAGCTTAGTCCAAGGACAGGGCTCTGGGAATTTCCCAAGTTTTCCATCTGTTTTGAGCCTCTGGGTTAGTGCAGGGGAAAGGAGATAAAACACCTTGCAAGTGTGCACACTTAGCTACTTCAGTGAGGATTGGGCCACTGGGGTAATGCTGTTGTGTAGAGCAGTCCCAGAATAGTTCACAAAGGGAGTTAGAGGTTACTATGGTAATATGTCCCACCTGGCTCTCACCTTGGCCTCATGCAACCTGCAATCTGAATGTCAAGGTATAGCTGGCCTTAGGTCCTCAGGTATTCTTAGACAACTCACCCAGCCAGGAACTGTCTGCAGCTGTAGAATTTGCCCTTGGGGCCCATTCCCTCTCAAGTTGAAAGAAATTGCTCCACCCTACAAGGGTTGAGTCTCTGGGAAACAGTGGCTGTGCTGCTCAAAGCTTTTTTTTCTTGCATCACTCCACAGCAGAGCATGGCTGTGAGGAAGGCAGTTTCCTGTGAGGGGTTAGGGTCTCACAAGGCTTGGGAGCCCTGCAAAGTTCATGACAGGAACACAGATCTCTTAAATTCCTGTCATTCACCTTTTCCATTGCATGGTAGACTGTGGTAGACTGTGGTGGTACAGGAAGGAGTCTGACCAGTTCCAGTCCATGTCAGTGCATTTTTTTTCCTTCTTCTTTGCTCTAAGGGATTATTACCACTCCTTTGAAGACTCATGGGGTGTGCTGCTGGATCTGTTCCTCTCTGGGTGCTAAGGAAACACTATCTTGTTTTACTCTATAGGAGAAACTCACTCTAGCAGCCTCATGTCAGACATCTTAATCTGGACAATCTATTATTTTGTGTGTGTGTGCATGTTTCCTGGCTAATTTTGAAAATTTTTTTGGAGAGATGAAGTCTCTCTATGTTGCTCAGACTGGTCTTAAACTCCTGGGGTCAAGCAATCCTCCCTCCTTGATTCCCAAAATGGTGGGATTACAGGCATGAGCTATGGCACCTGGCCATTCATATGAATTTTTAAAAAATGTATTTTATTTTAAAGATGTGGGGTACAATTCAGGATTAGGTATACAGGTGGTCATCATACATTACAGGTATAGGTGTGTTTTTGATGTCCAAATATTTTGGAGATTTCCTAGGGCTCTTGTTTTTATTTATTTCTAATTTAATACCATCTTAATCACATTCTGTATACATTCAAACCTCTTAAACATATTGAGACCTGCATTATGGCCCAGGACATAGTCTATTTTTGTGAGTGCTTCCATGTGCATTCTGTTTTTGCTGGATGCAGTTTTCAATAAGTATTAAGGCAACTTCATTGGCACTATTGTTCTGATATTTTATATTCTTACTGATTTTTTTTTGGTACATTAGTTCCTTCTGTAAACAAGAGAGGGAATGTAGATTTTCAACTGTGATTGATAACTTGTTCATAGTTCCTTTTAATTTTATCTTTTTTGTCTTATATTTTTGAGAGTTTTGATATTAAATCCATGCATATTTAGTATTTTTGTATACCTTGATTAATAAGTTTTTTTGCTATTACAAAAGTCTCTTTCTGTCTCTGATAATATTTATCTTAAATAGTCAACAGGGGCTGGGCTTGGTGGTTCAGCCTGTAATCCCAGCACTTTGGGAGGCCGAGGTGAGTGGATTGCCTGAGTCCGCGGGTTCGAGACCCGCCCGGGCAAATTGGCAAGACCTCATCTCTACAATAAATCAAAAATTAGCCGGGCGTGGTAGTGCACACCTGTAGTTCTGGCTACTTGGAAGGCTGAGGTGAAAGGATCGCCGGAGCCCAGCAGGTCGAGGCTGTGGTGGCTGGGAGCGTGCCACTGCACTCCAGTCTGGGCAACAGAGTGAGACTCCAACTTAAAAAAAAAAAAAATTAGTCAACTAGGCTCTCATTTCTTATTTGGATGGCCATGCCAGCTTTCTTTTGCATAATCATGGCAGGGTAAATAGTTTTTTTCTTTTAAAATTTCAAAGTATTTTTATTTTGAAACTATGTACACTAAAAATAACATATAATTGGGTCTTGCATTTTTATCTAGTCTAACAGTCTCTATCTTTTAATTGAAGTGTTTAATTCTCTTGCATTTAATGCAGTGGTTGAAAAGTTGGATTCATATTTGCCCCACTTGCTTTTTCTCTTTTCCCTCTTCTGTTATTCTTTGGACGAATCAAATACTTTTCAGTGTTCCATTTAATATCTTGTTTTTGTTTATACTTCTTTATACTGCTGTTTTAGTAGACTTTTAAATAGTTTTTATAAATAATTTATTGCACAAATTAATTTTTTAGTTTCTTCAGGGGTTTCTTAAACATTTTTTTTGGCACTACCACTTTCCTTCTTCTCTTTCTTTTTGTATGTCAAATTTTAGGCCACAGAAAGCATTGTCTACAACAGAGACTCCAATATCTCCAGATATTCTTTCGTCTCAGTTTCTAAGTGTGCATGCCCACTACAGAAGGAAAAGAAGGCTTATTCTGTAGGATGGGAATATTGAGGTGAAGGCAGAGTAGCAATAAATGAGAAACAGAGACTTTGCTATTATTTTTGACTTATTTGTTGAGATAACTGAACCTTGACAGCAGTTTTATATAGCAAATTAATTATGCTCAAATGTAGAATAGTCTGCCTGTTAACTAGCTGAATTTGGGCAAATTATTTCAGCTTTTTGATCTTTAGTTTTTTTTTTTTTTTTTTTACCATTTAACAAACATTTGTCATTTATTTAGTTGAACTTGAAATTTATCCCCCAAATAAAGTTTAATTTGATTCACTGATAGTATTAACACAATGCAAAAAAACCAAAAACACTTAATAATATAAAACACTGAATAATATAACCTTGTAAAAATCTACTAGGATCTATTAAAACTTTGTTTTTATTTTTTCCAAAAGCTTAAACTTAACAAGGAGTTGGAGCCTTTCATCTCCATCTATTCTTAACCTTTTACTGTAACATTTCACATTTATGATGTTTTGATACTACTTATGCTCCATACATTCTATTAATAAAGAAAAATATAGTAGTTTATATTATAATTTTTATCTTGTGTATTTCTAATAACAATTGGCACATGTGTACACTAAATAAATCATGTCCTGTTTTTGTTTTATTTTGTTATGGGTGAAGGTAGGCAATTACCTGTAAGCCTTTTTTCCAACTTGCCAGAGCACTTTTTAAAAATGTCAATACCAGAGGGCATGCTATTGGATTTCTTAGCTTAAGTCATTGCTTCGTAACATGTGTTCTAGAAGATTACCCTTCAAGGAACCAGGAAGTGCACACCTTATAACAATTCTGCTGTAGATAATGTTCTGACGAGACTATATATATATATATATATATATATATATATATATATATATATATTCTTATAAAGATTTATTTTCAGATCTTTCTTTTATGCTGGGAAGAGTATAATTTTTTTCTCTCTAGGTCAACAGGGCACAAGTTCTTTTGGGAAAACCTATGTCCATTGTTGGGCATGGGAAGCATTATCATCTTTGTTAGAGACTGGTGACATCTGTGTACTTCATGAAAAATCTGTGAAACAATCAAGACAAATGCAGGGAATGACTCATTTTCCTTCTTTAACTAGTGCTACTTTGCTTTCTTTGTTTTAAAAGTATAAGCAAAAGGTGAAATAATTATCCAATTAATGATATATCAATATTTTTTCCCTGAAAGGAGATGTTTTGTATGTGAGGGTCAAGCATAAAAAATAATTGAAATGAAGATTTTACTAAAACTGTTGAACTTAGGATGAGTTGGACTGTGGATAATTTGTATTAGTAAAGATGCTTCTTGGCAAATGCCCCTCTACAGAGAGCAATTGGCAGTATTTTAAACTATAATAACTGATAAACCTGAAAAAACACTCAACTGTAGTGTAGTACTAATGAGGGGACTATAGAATAACAAATTTTTAGTCAGATCCTTCTAATTTCTTAGCTGTTCCTTCATTAGATGACTTCAAGTAAATTAAGTAACTTGGTCACTGGCTCTGGGAATTGTTATCTCAGGTACTAATAAAGAGCAATACAACCTTTGAAAATTTACTTACTCTAGGAATCTATTTCTTCATCTCTCTAAATAAGAAAGAATAATATAATACTTTTTTAGTTATAATGATATAGAAATAAATATTTATAAAGTGTTTTGACAGAGAACAAAGAAAGATGCTATGAGTGTAAATGATTGGTATTATTTAATCACATTCAGTACCTACATCAGAAAGATTAAGCTATGATATGGTATGGTAACTATTGGTATGGTAACTATTCTGCTTCATCTCAGTAAGTAATTTTTGTGGGGTGTAAATTATATGTTCTTAATTCATACAAATTTAAGTTATTACAGTCTACCCTTGAACAGTGGGGGAGTGTTAGGGGTGTCAATCCCTGCAGAGTTGAAATTCTGTGTCTAACTTTTGAGTAACCCAATTTAACTACTAATAGCCTACCACTGAATGAAAGTCTTACCAATAACATAAAGTCAATTAACACATTTTGCATGTTATATATATTATATATACTCTATTTTTACAACAAAGTAATCCAAATGACAATGCTAAAGGAAGAAAAAATATAATGTTATTAAGAAAATAAGAGAAAATCTAATACTATACTGTATTTATTGATATTGTCTGTTTACATTGGCTGTTTATAAGATGAATTGTCTGTCTGAAAAGATGGGCAATCACAGCTGAAGACCTCAACCTAGGGTACATATCAAACAATTCAACTTTTTCTTGTAATGTAATGACTTTTCTCTGCTTCTTGGGAGCACTTCCATACTTCCAGCATCACTAGTGGCCCTTTGTATGGGTACCATGGTGTTATTCAAGATTTATGCCATTGCAACAAACACGATGAAAGATATGTGAGTACCATGAGAGATTGCTTTTTACTCTGATAGCAGTTTACTGGAGAGACAAACTGCACACTGGAAGATGACTGGTGTCACATGGCATTTTAAGTGGATACCGCAACACTTGAGCTTACTGCAATAGCAACAGGAGGTAGCCATGAAATTATTACAGTAGTAAAGTATGTACTACAGTTAATTTTGTGTAGTTATGATTTAATACTCCATCTTTATGTTTTTTTACATTTCTTTTGACTGTGAATAGTGCCATGTCAGGTCTGTAAGTGTTTCTGTGCTCGGGTTTTGATAAATTTTAACTTTTTATAATAAATCTGTGTATATTTTATGGTAGAAGATGTTAACGTAGACTAATATCTACATATATTTTATGCATTAATGGCATACTTAACTTTAAAACTTTTTTTTCCTATTTTTTCGGCCACACTGTTTTAGGTAAAATTTCTCAAATGGTTGCAAATCTTCAAAAAATTTTCCAATGTATTTATTTAAAAATTTTCTTGTGTAAGTAAGTGGGCCTGCCAGTTCAAACTAATGTTGTTCAAAGGTCAACTGTAATTTCTACATATGCATGAATAGAAAACAAAACTCTTTGCAAAGCTATATAAAAGCATGACTTGAAAGAATTGTTACAAATGAGTTCTGTTCCTCAAACACATTCTTAATAAAAATAACATTATATTATTTGGATCTTTGTACCACTGATACTATTCTAGGTAGAAAGTAGGATTGCCTGAGCCCACGGGTTCGAGACCCCATCTCTACAATAAATCAAAAATTAGCCAGGCGTGGTAGCGCGCGCCTGTAGTTCCAGTTTCTCAGAAGGCTGAAGTGGAAGGATCGCTGGAGCTCAGCAGGTCGAGGCTGTGGTGGCCAGGAGCGACCACTGCACTCCAGTCTGGGTGACAGAGTGAGACTCCAACTCAAAAAAGAAAAAAAAAAAAAAAGAAAGTAGGTTTTGCTTCTTATATATTCAAAGTTGTTTTAAGCATTAAATTTAAAATGTTTGAACTTCCTAAAGTGAAGTAAATTAATTTTAGAAGTATATCATTATTATTTCTAAGCCTATTCATTCAATCTTCTAAGTGGGGTAATTGCTATTAAATGTAATCTAGTGGCATAAGTAAGATTGAACTTCCTACAAAGAAGACTGAACAAAAAGCTTATGATGCCTGGATGGACTTGGAGTCTCTAATACTGAGTGATGTATCACAGAAACAAAGAACTGAGTACCACATGTTCTCACTCATAAGCAGACCTTGAACAATTACTATAATGCTATAAGAAAAGGATTGGCAGCGGTGGGAAACTGCCAGGAGGTGGAGGGTGGGATTGGGAATAGTGGGAAACTGCCAGGGGAGGGGGGCACACTTCATCAACAAGGGTACCTGCATAATGAATATTTGTACACCTAATCCTGAATTGCACCCACAACTTTAAAATAAAAAATAAAAAAAGAATAAATACACATTTTTAATTAAAAAAATCCCAAGGATTGTTAGACTATTACATTAAAACATTTTCAATAAATATTAAAATGAAAAACATTAAAGCTTTATTAATAAAGCATTATTTATTTTAAAATTATTTATTTAATTGATTTATTAAAAAAATTGTAGAAGTAGAGTATTTATTTTATTATACACAAACATTACAGAAGCACATAAAGTAGGAAGTAAACATTCCTCATCCTGCGTTATTACTTAAAACATGTAGTAAAAGCCGGGCTCGGTGGCTCAGCCTGTAATCCTGCGCCTTTGGGAGGCTGAGGTGAGTGGATTGCCTGAGCCCGCAGGTTCGAGACCCGCCTGGGCAACTTGGTGAGACCTCATCTGTACAATAAATAAAAAATTAGCCGGGCCTGGTAGCGCGCGCCTGTAGTTCCAGCTCCTTGGAAGGCTGAGGTGGAAGGATCGCCGGAGCCCAGCAGGTCGAGGCTGCGGTGGCTGGGAGCGGCCACTGCACTCCAGTCTGAGCGAAAGTGAGACTCCAACTCAAAAAAAAAAAAAAAAAAGTAGTAAGTATTCTTGAACACGCATGTTGGCACTTGCTATGTTTTATTCTGTAGGAAACGTTTTGAGACAGAGATAGTTTGCCGTTTCTGATATTTTTTTCCTCCTTTTCTACTGTTTTAGAACTTTTAGTGGGGCATGTAGTTGCTCAGAAGAAAGACTTCATTTTCCAACCTGCTTTGTACCTTGGTAAGGCCACACAACTAAATTTTGGACAGTGGATTGTAAATAGCAGTTTTTTGTGGCTACTTCAAAAAACTTTTGTTCAGAGACAAATAGTATGTGCTCTCTGCTCCCCTTTTCTTCATCCCTTCCTCTACCCTACTGCTTGAAATGTGAGTAGTTTCTTGGACCACAGGGA
Source organism: Tarsius wallacei (assembly GCA_963574415.1). NCBI lineage: Eukaryota > Metazoa > Chordata > Mammalia > Primates > Tarsiidae > Tarsius > Tarsius wallacei. Next base: position 16,630 of record CAUYQG010182888.1, read on the forward strand.
TGAGGATAGGATCATACCTTAGGAATGAGCAGGTAATGATCTAAATTCCTCAGGGCATCATGGGTTAGAATCACCATGGCAGCCTTGGTTCACTTACCTCCAGGCCAACACACAAGTAAGGAAACTTCTGCATTGTTTAAATCATATATTCTGGTTTTTTTTTCACATTTGCAGTCGATTCTAGTCTTCACTAATAGGCATTACTGAAAGTTTTGGGTCTAAGTAAATATAATTCAAATTTTTGATAGGTACTTCCAAATTTCCCTGGCAAAAAGTTGTTTCAGTTCATACTTTACTAGTAGGTCTATGCAAATGCTTTCCCTCGTAATCTATTTTCAAGATTTTAAATTATTTTCCTAATATGTTTTTAATGCATTCTCTTTTTCAGTTTTTCCCTTTTTTCTCATCTTGCCATACATTTCTATATTTTTTCTCTCTAGATTCTCTGATATTTGTCTCTACCTCTGTTGTGACTTTTTCTTTTGGTCTTTATCCCTTTTTTTGGCTTTCTCTTTTCTCCAAAGGGCAGATTGTAGTATTATTTTTTTCTTTTTCTGAGGATAATCCATCTTGGATCTGCTGCTCTATCTTAAAATCTGAAAGGTGTACAAGCACACTTAATAGTTGTGCTCTTGCTGAAGCACCATTACTGTAACATTTATGTATATTCTCCCAATTTCCAAAATTCAAGTGTTGATGACAAATACATACACAAAAAGAGATAAACAATAGTTATCTAGAGACTGTTACCACTAATTTAATAAAATGGGCCTTCACAAGACATAGGGGATTATGCTACTTTAAAAAGGGAACGTTGCATATAACTATTTTTTCTGTTAATAATTGTGAGTCTTCCATTGTCTGTAATAGTAAAGGAGACTTTTGGCTGTTTCCTTTCCTCTGCTTTTCTAGTGACAAGTCTCCACGTAACATTGTTAGTGTCTCATTTCTTTAACAATCCTAAGCTGTCATACTCACAGTCTTATCTTAAAGAACAGTTTATAGACATTTCCTTATCATAGGTTGCCTCCATTTGTCCACTTAGCATTCCATTTGTCCACTGTGCCCTGGCCACAGCTGGTTTCCCCAAGGTTTACACCCGATTCTAAGGCAGCCACCTTTGAACTTGTCAAGGTCTCTGAGCTGAGCTGGTTCAAGGGCATGTAAGGATTACCCAACTGCATTTTCTTTTTGGAGTCTAAATGGCGTGCGTGCGCGCGCACACACACACACACACAAACACACGCAGTCAAGGGAGTGGATAAAGGCAACTCACAGAGGGAAAGGAATAAGGATGCCTCATGTGATAGCAGAAAGGAGAATGGAGAGAGGACATCGATCGTGGCAGGGTAAGTAGACACAGTACAGGGGAAGCAGACACAAGATAAACTGCTGCAGGTGTATGGCAGTGGAAATACTAAGCAGAGAATGACAATGGATCTGGGCAAGATGTCAGAATTTCTGTGATCTTAAAAGGCATTCCAGTCCAGCTGTGCCCCTTTTGAAAATGCTTTCTGTTTGCCTCATCTTTTTCTCTTTGTTCTTATAATAAATCCTACCATCTGAGGTAAATTGGTATCTTTCTCATTGTAATCTGAGACAGCCTAACATATTTTTTATGCTTCTGTTTGCATCTGATTTTGCTTGTTACGGAACATATTTCTAGTCCTCTCCATTATATGTAATGCTCCCTTTTAAAAGTAGTATAAGTAGGATATACCTAAATGTATATAGACAAGGCTGTCCATATACATTTGGACATCAGAGAGACCAGTTTCATACTCCTCAGATTCTGGGCAATGATCCTGTCTCCCTCAAATCTGTGGTCTTTCTGAAGGATGTGGCTAGGAGAAGAGCAAGCAAAATTAGACACCAAATTGTATTAATGCTTGTAGTTATTTATTGTGTTATTGGTCTTGATTTAGTCAATTGTCCTTGACATTCTGGCTTCTCTCACCCACATGACTTTTATTTTTCCCTTTGTGGGTTATTCTTATGTGGATCAGCTTGTAAACATATTATTCTTTCCATTTGGAAAAAACCTTCCCTTGAAGCCACTTTTCCTACTAATACCCCCCATTTCTTTGATTCTCTTGGCAATTTTTAAAATTTTAAAGATGTGTGGTACAATTCGGGATTAGGTATACAAGTGGATCTCTTGTCAAATTGAAAGTGTTGTCTATTTTTATTGTTTCCAAGTCTCCTTCCATTCTCCCTTAAACTCACCTCAATCCAGGTTTTCTTGTCCCCACCACTCCGCTGAAACTGCTCTCGATAAGGGCTTCAATAACTACCACATGGCTAAATCCAATTATTAATTTTCAGTCTTTATCTTATTTGACTTAATAACATCACAATCCAGTTAATTCACCTGGCTTCTGAAAGCACTTGATTTCCTTCCTTTATTTCCTGCTTAGTCGACTCTGTTGCTTTCTCTCATTCTTTGCAATCTTTTAATCTTGAGAAAGTTCAGTTCTTAGTTCTCTTTTCTGCCTCTTTGATGGGTAAGTGCAGTTCTTAGTTTCTCTTTTCTGCCAAAAGGGGGATGGAGTTGTTGCACTGTGTGGATGCCAGGTCAAAAAATTCAGTTCTCATTAAATCATTATTTTATCCAAACAATACATTAGAATAAAAAGTGAGCTCCCTACCTTGGACCTTTGGTCTTTTTCTCTTTAAACTGTGTCTGTTACCTTTGATATTATACCAGAATTGATGGATACATAAACACAGATGTTCTTTTGAAATAAAAAAAAAATTCTTTAATATATGTACTAGGGGGACCCCCAAAAGGCCCAGAATTTATTTTTTTAAATTTTAGATTCAGAGGGTACACATACATATTCATTACATGGACATATTGTGTGGGGATTGGCTCTCAGGTGGCCCATTCCTCAGATAGTAAATATTGTGCCCTGTAGGTCGTTTCTGAACCCTGACTCTCCTTCTCCTACCCTTTTATTGGTGTCCCCAGTGTCTATCATTTCCATCTTTGTGATTATTTAGTTCCCCCATATGAGGACAAGCAGTGTTTAGTCTTCTGTTTCTGAGTCAGTTTACTTAGGATGATGATCTCCAGCTCCAACCATGTTGCTGCAAAGGACATGATATCATTCTTTTTTTATATTCTGTGTAATATTCCGTGGTGTACATATACCATGGTATATATATTCCCTATCCACTGATACGCTGATGGGCATTTTGGTTGGTTCCACATCTGTGCAATTGTAAATCATGGAATTTATTTATAAAAATTGTGTATGCTTACATGTTTACACTTCAGTCACCTTCAAGGCTCTTTCTGATGCAATACTACAATTGAAAGGCTTTTTTCACTGCTCAAGACAGTTTTTGAACTCCTCAATTTTGATGTCTTTTAGTGGGGCTGCTGTTTTTTGTTTCACCTCTTCCACACGGCAAAATGTTTCCCTTTGAGGACTTTTTTCATCTGAAGAAATAAAAAAGAAATTGCTTAGAGCAAGATTGGGTGAATAGGGAGGGTGGAGCATGAGAGTCATGATGTTTTGATCAAAAACTGCTGAACACTCAGCGTGGTATGGGTAGGTGTGCTCACAAATTACCTATCAATAAATGGGCAAATGCACTGCAAGAATTAAAAAAAAAAATTAACTGAAGTCAAATGCAGCCTCTCACAACATTGATGGCCGATACACCAAAGCTGTTGTGTTCCTAGAACACACCTAGTGAGGGAAACTTGTATGACAAGGGATCCACCCATCAAAAAATAACTTGGGTGTTTTTTGGGTCTCTCCTCATATAATAGGACCACATAGTATTTCACTTCTTTGTATGGGTCCATCATAATTTATGTTACCAGAGAATTTTTAGATTGTTTCCATTTTTATTTCAAACAATGTTCCTGTGATTATCCTTATAAAGACAGTTTATATATGTATAAACATATCTGTAGGACACATTTTAATAGGCTAAATTGCCTATTTAAGGAGCACGTATATAGTGGATCTTCATTGTTTTCAGATTTTGTATTTGTGAGTTCATCTACTTGCTAAAATTTATTTGATCCACACAGTCAATACTTGCTGTGCTCTCATAGTAATTCATGGACATGTGCAGAGAAGCAACATATTTGAGTTGTCTGATGTTGGTGCTGAACAAGGTGATGTTCTATCTTCTTGTTTCATCTCTCATACTGGAAACAAAAGTCCTTTTCATGGTCTATTTAGTGCCATGTTTTCTTCATTTTTGTGTTTTTGTAGGTGATTTTGCAGCTTAAAGTGTCACTGAGGCAAAGTGGTGAAGTGCTGCCTAGTGTTCCTAACCATAGGGAGACTGTGGTATACCTTAGGGAGAAAATATATGTTATACGAGCTTCGTTCAGCCATGAGTTACAATCCTATTGGCCATGGGTTCAGTGTTAATAAGTCAACAACGTATGTTCAATAGGTTCTGTAAGCAGAAACACACATAAAAGAAAGCCCTGTATTGATCAGTTGATAAAAATGTAGTGACCAAAGACTAGCAGAAGTCTAACCCTAAGAGCAATTTATTCAGTACTTCTGCTAATCATGCATTCAATATTTTCTCATTCAGTGTTTCTGGTGACTTTATAGACCCTAATTACTGTAAATAATGAGAATTAACTGTATTTACAATTTTGATAGTATTAAATTGGCTTCAAAGGTGTCTGTAACAATTTATACTCTAACCAATAACATATGTGTGGTTATTTAGCTATACCTTCACCAACAATGTGTATTAGAAAATTTTAAATCTCTGTCAGATAGGTTAAAAAAGGTATCTTGCTATTTATTTTAATTTACATGTTTTAATACGTATTTGTGTGTGTGTGTGTGTGTGTGTGTGTGAGAGAGAGAGAGAGAGAGAGAGAGAGAGAGAGAGAGACAGAGAGAGAGAGAAAGGTTTTTTCATATATTTTCCCCAGGTTAAAAATTATAGATTTCTGAGAACATTTTATATACTGAGGAAGCTTTTTCTTTACCATGTTGGTTGAAGATATTTTTTCCCCTCAATATGTCATTTGTCTTTCAATTTTGATTATGCTTTTAAAAAAACATTAACAATTCTTTTAAGTTTTAATATAGTGAAATTTATCAGTCTTTTCTGGTTTTAAGCTTTGCTTAGAAAGTTCTTCCTTCAGTGTGAAAACAAAGTTAAAAAGTCTTTCATGGTTTTACCAAGTCCTTTTAAATTTCATCATTTAATATTTAAATATTGATTCATCTGGAATTTACTGAGTGGTAGGTCCAGATTTGCTTTTTTTTTCTTTTTTCTTTTTTTTTTTTTAGAGATGAGGTCTTGCCAAGTTGCCCAGGCTGGTCTAGGACCTCTCACCTTGGCTGTTTAAAATAAGCATTTAAGAAACAGATTCAATTTAATTAGTTTGATTTAGTCATTTCACAATCTATACATATATCAAACATGTTGTATACAACAAATATATACTATGTTTTTGGTCAAAAAGTAAACAAAAAAAGGAAAAGAAAAATCCATTTACTTGATTAGTTTCAAAGCCATCTTGGTGTCATATATACTTAAATCTGTTATTTTGTTACAGCATAGTCCCAATTTTGTAAAGTATACTTGCATAGAAAAGATTGAGGAAAAATATATCAACATATTTATGTCAAATAAGTAAAGTAGAGCCTAAATATTGACCCTAACTGGACAGGCCTATGTTGTTTTCCTAATGTTTTAACCTATCATTCTGTGGCAGATTCTGAAATCCACAGAAAATTAATGTCAGATGATGCTTTAATTCTTGGGGATCTCAGTTTAAAGTAAGACAGAAATGTCTTAAATTTGCTGATATATATTTCATAAATTCTCTGCATGCTGTCACTTTTAACAGGTCAGTATGTAGAGAAATATTTCAGCACGATGATAGCAGTGTAACATTTATATACTTGGGATACATTCGCTTTCCTTAGTTAAATCTCACGTTGTTTGGAAATGTTAGCTTATTAGTCAAAAATCCATGCTAGCCTGCAAGACAAATAATAGCTTACTAAATATAACAGACTTTACACATCCCTATAATTCTACAAATTAATGGTTTCATATATAAAGAGAACCCCTACCATGGTCAAGAAATCCAAATTAGTTATTTCTGTTTGCCTTTCTAATACTGAGTCCTTGTGGAGGTGACAGAGATTAGTGATGATAAGCACTAATAGTACTAATCCCACTGACAACCCTCCAATTTTAAAAATAACTGGGTACTTTGTATTCAGTTTTCTGTGTGTCATTAAAGGTTCATAGCTCCTTAAATAGCTATGTAACACCATTCTTGGGGGGACCTTTAAGAGTCACCCTCCCTGTTCCCCAAACTCCAGAACCAAACCAAGAAGGAAGCAATAAGAAAAGTAAGATCTTCTGGTTTTACAGAGAGGCTTCTTTAGAATTGAGGTTAGGTAATATTCTAAATCATTTTTGCTGAGTGGCTATAGTTTTTGAAGTAACTAAAACTTTCCATCCACTTAGTGATCTCTGTTTTTACTAGCAAATAAACAGGACCAAAAGCAGATCACCAGCTCAAGTGACTTTTTTGTTAACTCCTTGGCTAGAAGATGAGATAATTAACTGGATCTCTTTTCACATACAAAGCAACTCCTGTTTTGGGGAGATGAATTTGTTCAGAAGATTTCAGTTGCTTTTTGTACTGGGTTTGATGGAGCTGAACTCCAATTATACAATGATATTTCTCAGTTGGAAATCTGGTGGTTCCTTATGATTTTGTCAAAGGCAGCATCTTCAATTACCTTATTATTATAAATATTAAGAGGAACATGCATATTGACCTTTTACCCCATCAGATTCATTTGATTCTCCTGATGGGCCAGCTGCTGGTAATATGTTAGTAACTGCTGGGAGTATTTGGTGTGGAGGACATTCCCTGAATTTAGGTAATTGCTGAGGTGTTATCTTTTAAATTCCTTAAATGTTGGATGGAGAAATGTCATGCTTTATACAAATCTTTCCAAAGGTCTTTTCTCAAACTATATCCTTCATGATTATTGGTAAAAAATAATTAGATGAAGTTGAAAGCTGTGTACTCTCCTCTTTCAAGGATGAGCTATACACTGGCCAGGTAAATCTGTGACTGGGCAAATTTACAAAATCAGGAGACATGGTTTAATCCATCTTTAGGAAATTTAATCTTATCTATCATGATTTCAATCTCCTCTTTCTAGATTTGTACACTTAAAAGCCAAAACTTCCATCATAAGATCTGGGATGCCTTTTAAACATGTAGGAAAAGAGGCACTCTATAAATACAATTGCAATTTTTTTGGTTGTCATTTAGAATGACATGCACAACTTTTCACTAAGAATGAGCAAACTCAAGTCTTTGTACAATGTTCTTCAGTGTTTAGAAATTTGTATTTGTTTCATAAAGAATTAGCAAAATTTTCTTCTAGGCTCCATTTGGGATTTCCCTTAAAAAAATCTCTAAAAATAGACCAGGCATGGTGGTTCATGCCTACAATCCCAGCACTTTGAGAGGCTGAGGCAGAAGAATTGCTCAAGCCTGGGAGTTTGAGACCAACTTGGGCAACATAGCAAGACCTCGTCTCTACAAAAATAAAAAAATTTAGCTGGATGTGGTGGTGCATGCCTATAGTCCTAGCTACTTGGAGAGCTGAGGTAGAAGGATCACTTGAACCCAGGAGGTCAAGACTATGGTGAGCCATGATTGGGAATTTATTCTGAACCCTTGCCCTGCAGAACTCCTTAGAGCGTCACTATTCCTCCCCTAGAACTTTTCTGCAAGACACTCTCCTATGTTCTGGAAAACTGGTCCCTACCCTCTCAACTTTAGGCCTAAGAACAAATAACAGCCTTGCTAATACTAACCCCAGGGTACACCACCATTACAATCTGCCACATCTTTGCAAATAATTTTGCAAGTAAAATTGATTGTGCTTCCCTAGGAAAATCCTACTTTGACTGTGTTTTCTGTTTTCTTCTGGGATGCTGATTGATACAGTATGTGCTTAATATAATGCTTTGCACATAATAAATGTCCAACACAGTGATAGTTATCATTAATAAGACTTAAAGTCTGTAATCAACTTTATAATATATACACAACTGGCAGATTGAATAAACTCAGTGCTTGGATTGTGACAAAAACATAGCTTAAATGAAAGAATTTACCACTGTGTGTTTAAGCTTCATTTAGTGAAGATAACTTCCTCTATCCCCGGAGGAAAACCTCAGAAGTCCCTTCATTTTTCTACTCACTCTTATGTGACAATCCCACAGTCACTTTAGGCCACGAACACATTCAAAATCTAGTAATTAGAACATTCTGGCCATGGAATAATAAAAGTCTGGCTTTAGTCACTTTATCTCCTGTTTATCATGTTGTACCTACTTTAGGATGGGGCCTGCTGTGGGGACACGGTAAACTCCCTGGCTCCCTTTTTCTCACCTCCTTCTTCCACCTTTAACTGCTGTTTTGGAGCAGCCATTGTTAAGGGTAGGAGAGAGGAGAGGTGTGTGCAGAGCACTTCTTGGCTAGGAAGTTTCAATGTATGGATGGTTACATCTGATACCCCAAGGTGGACCTGGAGGCGATGAAGCTGACTTTTCTCCCTTGGGTCCTTCTTGAACTCTTCAGAGGTTTCCTAATGAGATTTCTTTTATGCAGTTCCTTTGACTCAAGTGGATTGCTTCCTGGGTATTCACCACACACCTCCTGTTTCTTCCTGGCCATTCACCACACACCTCCAGTTTCTTCCAGGTAGTCCTATTGGCTGAGAAGCAGATAACCTTTTCTCCACACTCTCCCTCTTGACATACACTTGATGTGAAACACTGAGCCATCCTCAACTCAGTTGCAATGCTGTGGTGCTCTCTTGACTTCTCCATCCAAGCAGTGATCAACTTCTAGACTTCCTGGTCTCAAGTCCACTTGAGCTTTCTCAGGCCAAGTCTGGCACGAGTCTTCCATGTCTCTGATGACATGGAGCACAATTCCAAGCTGTTGCAGGGGTATCTTGAATTTCCCCAACTGGGCTTGGGGTAGAAGACAGCATAATTTAACCCACCTTTTAAAATATTGCAGGTGAGGAGGGGAAAGCCCTCTCTAAAGGACCCTTGTCACCATATCCTCCATGCCATCAGCTTCTCCAATTCCTTTTATATCCTTGGCTGGACTGAGGGATCCAAGAATTAGGAACAGGTTCAGTATAGCTCTTCCTTAGAAAATCTGCATAAGATGGGTATTTGTATTCACAATAACAAAAACATGGAACCAACCCTGCTGCCCATAGAAAGAGGACTGGATAAAAATAACGTGGTATGCCGGGCTCGGTGGCTCAGCCTGTAATCCCGTGCTTTGGGAGGCTGAGGTGAGTGGATTGCCTGAGCCCGCGGGTTCGAGACCCACCTGGGCAACTTGGCAAGACCTCATCTCTACAATAAATCAAAAACCAGCCGGGTGTGATAGCGCACGCCTGTAGTTCCAGCTACTCAGAAGGCTGAGGCAGAAGGATCGTCGGAGCCCAGCAGGTCGAGGCTGCGGTGGCTGGGAGCGGCCACTGCACTCCAGTCTGGGCGACAGAGTGAGACTCCAACTCAAAAAAAAAAATGTGGTACGTATATATGATGGAAAATTATGCAGTCATAAAGAAGGACAACATTATGAACTTCGCAGCAACTTGGATGTACTTAAAGGCTATAATACTGATTGACCTATCACAGAAACAAAGAACTGAGCACCACAAGTTCTAACTCATAAGTGGATCTTGAACAATTATAATACCTTAAGAAAGAGATTGGCAGTACTGGGAAACTGCCAAGGGAAAGGGGATGGGTTTGGCAGTAGTGAGAAACTGCCGGGGTGGGGGGAGGGCACACCTCATCAACAAAGGTCCCTGCATAATAAATATTTGTATACCTAACTCTGGATTGTACCCCACATCTTTAAAATAAAGATGGGTGTTTGGCATATAATATCTATCCAGTCAACCTCATTGTAGAAACATGTATTGTAAGATATTAGCCCAAATTATTTAGTGTTTTTTATTTTTTAGAACAAGACCTTTATAATTGGGAACTAGCTAGAAGACGAGAGTTTTCTGATTGGCAGTTTGATGATGATATTTATGTTACTTTTTTTTCTACTTATGTTTAGGTGTTTTTTCTGTGTTCTGACTAAGGATAGAAGCTAGGACAAGGAAGAACATGGGGAGTGATAATGCTGCGAGCATCTAGAGTGACTGGCATGAACATCTAGTGCTGGATGCTGCAGGGGTGTCAAAGACACAGGTAGGCATCCTGCACTCTGGAATCTAAAATGCAAAAGAGGAGATGAGACACAAAGTAGAAATGAATCAGTGAGATGATTGTGGTGGCGATTGCACAACTCCGTGAACATACTAAGAACCACTGAGTTAAACACTTTACATGAGTGAACTGTATGATACACAAAGTATATCTCAGTGATGCTATTCAAAAAAGTAAGATAAAATAGGAACAAAAACAGAAGAAAAGGTTCATTCAGTCTGAATAGTCTGGGGCCAGCATACCAGTATTGCTATGTGAATCTCTTGGTCAAAGAAGATTTTAAAAAAGAGATTGATTCAAAACCTGGCACTCTTTGCAGGATCAGTGTTCTCTCAGTTGATTAAGAAGCCTCTTCTTAAAGCCCTTCAAGCCAGAGAGCACCATCTCTAAATTTTGTTTTTAAAATTTTTTTATTTTAAAGATGTGAGATACAATTTAGGATTAGGTAGTTAAGTGGTCACCATACAGGCAAAGTTTGGGCCTCCCTTTTTCTCTTGTGGCTAATAAGGGTGGGGAAGGGCCTGCTCTTCCTCATAGTTGGATGTGACAAGCATTCATTTCATCGAATGGACTGGTAAAAAGTTGAACTGAGACTACAGACCTGATGATTGCTGAGTCTGTTTGCTGTCTTGGCCATCAATAGAAGCAGAGGGTTGTTGCAAGGGATAAGGGGGAAAAAGACACAGGAGAGCTGCTCAGAGCTCTTACCAGTTTTTGAAGGCGATGTTAAAATATTCCAGGAAAGTGAATGCTTACAGAGAGAGATTAAAGGCTGCATCTGTTAAGAATTAAAGTGAAGAGGTCTGACTCATTCCTGTCTTACAAGAAAAGGGTATCTTAAAAGTTTTTTCTTTATTATGTAAATTTTTGTACATATGCAACATAGAATAGAATAATGAATCCCCATATAGCCATCACCCTAGACAAGGGCTCCATAACAGTTGAAATAACTATACTTTGTCTTATCCTTTTACTCTGTAAAAATACATATTCTAAACGAAAAACTTAATGACACTGAACCAGAAATGTACTACTTAGTATTCTGGCATAGATGTCCATTTTAATCTCAAAGATTATAATAAAATCACTTGTGCAAAATTTCTTTTGTTATTCAATTTGAAGGCATAATATCTTTAATAAATCTGATTGAGTGGCTAACTTCATTTTTCCATTTATATATTAAAAAGTTTCAGGCATATGGAATTAAATGTATCATTCTCAAATTTTATACTTTTGTGGAATTGGCATTAGATCACAAGTTTAATTGCATCAAAAGACAAATAATTAATGTGCTCAGATTACCCATTTTATCGGCATGTAATATCTTTTTGAAATTATTCAGCAGCTGATTACCAGATTCCTTCATTCTTCTTCCTCTTGCTTCCCTTTGAGCTTTTAGTTTCAATCATTCATTCAAGGAAGAACTTTGTCAAGATGAGGAATTAAAGCAAAGCAATCTATTTTGCCGCTCTTTACCATCTCTGGGAAAGCATCTAGGAGAGCCAATAATTAAATCTCCCAAAGGCACTAATCTATAGCAATTTTGCCTTTTGCCTACAGTGTGAATTTGATGTTGTCCATGTGAATTTATCCCTGTTAGCCAGGACGATCCATAGTTCAGTGTTAGGGGGCAACACTAAAATCTGGAGGACAAAGGCAATGGAATTCCCAGAGTTTATCCCATTTACAACAGGTCCCAGTGGATAGATGGAGAATGAGAATGGAGGGAACACTCCCCTTGGCTTACTTCCTCCAATTAAGGAACTGGAGGTGCAAGCAGGGAAATCAAGGCTGGACTGTGGTCATATAGTTTAGGTTAGCACTGCAGATGAAAGATCATGATAATGGACTCAGGCCTCCATCTAGAAATCAGGTCTTCTCAACAGATTATTTCTAAATGCCATGAGTTGGTGGGCTATGGCTTTTCCTGATTCCTAAGAAGGTGGGCAAGGCTGAATCTGATTTTATGCTGCCCAGCAAATAGGGTCTGAGAAGGGCTGGGTTTTCTGGCTCTCTTAAAAGAATTTAAGGCAACATCAGATGTGACAGGACATATTTTGGGCAGCTTCAGAAATCCTGTATCAATGTCTCTGATAAGGTTAGAAATATCTATATATGAAAAAGCTGTAAATAAAACTTGCAGTTGCCTGAACCACAATGCAGCAAACTAGATCCTTGATGCCTGGAAAATCCTACAGATGTCTGAAAAACAGTCTGCCAATGAGACAGTCATTCAATTTCAGAATCCTTTAGGAATGAGATTGTATTTGGATGGGGCCACCTGTGGAGTAATGCCATTCAAATCCTCATTGAACAATATAAACAACTGTAGGAGAAGCAAACACTGCCAACAATTATATATTCCATTCCTAGAATTTTTTTTCTTCCTTTTAAAGCCAGAGAAAGAGAGAGAGAGAGAGAGAGAGAGAGAAAGAGTGAGAAAGAGTTAGAGAGAAGGAAAGTGAAATCCCTTTTCACGATATCTCCATGAAATAATGTAAGGTTTTTCTGAGGCCCCAGAGAAACTCTTGTTTTTACAGGCAGGTTAATCATAGAACTCAACTGCATAGCCACCATCATGTGGCCTCTGCAGACTGGCCACATTGCCCTGAAGTAGAGATAAAAGCCTGCAGAAATTGATCTCATCCTGGAGAAAGCTTCCTTCTTTGGATTGCTGGAAATGAAAATGAGAATAATCTTGCAATTATAGAATCTACTCCTTTCTTTTTTTTTAAAGCATTTCTTTACTTGTGGATTTTCAGAATGGTATAATTTAGAGATTCAAATATGAAGCTGTGTTTCTCTAGCAGAGAAAGGAAGAGTCATTTGGCTGACTGTTGAGATGGCTACGTCCTGCCAGATATAATCTCCTTCAGAGGAGATTTCAGTTTGGGGGTAAGTCAGACTCTCTCTCCTTTGCAAGGCTTGATTTTAGAACACACAATATTTTTAGGGCCTGAAAAAAATGACAAGTTCCTCTCTTTCTTTGAGCAGTTTTTTGTAGTGAAAGACATTTTTTTTTCTGTAATATTTTATGTGTGAGCTTGAGACAGAGAAAAAGCAGGCATAGAAGACAACATCATGTAAATAATTGTTCAGAGTGTGTCATTTATCATTATTTTCAGATACAAGTCCTGTTCTTGGACCCATTCTCTTCTTTCACTGATTTCCCAGAAAAATGTGGAAAAGAAGGTGAGTCTGCTTGTGGAGTTTAACGTGGAGTTCTTATTTCACTTTTCATGTCCTGTAGCAGACCACACTCAGTGTTTCTGGAACTACAAGGTGATATTGAACAGATATGTCCAAGATGTGATCCATTATCATTGTTGGGAGATAATGATTTCCATGTCTTCTGTACTCAGGTGACACAGGGCAGATTCAGTGCATCTAACCAGTCGCCAAGCAACCTACAGCACACTGGATCTCCTTTCTACAACCATTCGGTGTTGGAGCAGGAGGATATTTATTTTTATATTTGAGGGAACAGATGTACAGAGAAGGAAAGTGAATGTTCGGAGTTTCATGGCTAGTTAGCAGTACAGCCAGAATGGCTAGAGCTACTGCCCAGATATCCTGCCCCTTGGTTAGTGCTAATTTCTCCATTGTGTATCCATAATTCTCTTTGCTTGGAACCTTTTAAATTGCTCTATCTACCCAAGACTCTGGGTTTCTCATAACGAGGAGCTAATTTCTGCTTTTGCAGAAAGCCTGCCCGACCTGCTCTCCTGTCAAAGCCTCTGGCAATCTCCTTGCCTCTGGCTGCATGCAATTACTTCCTTAAACATCTCTCTGGCTTCCCAATCAACCTCTAGTTATGGTGTTATTTGTAACCCCTCTTCTGTCTGCCTAATTTCTAAATTACTGCTTTGCTTGAGCTTAGACTTGGGGAAAGGTGAGGAGGGTACCCTTATCCTTTTCCGTTTGCTTTTAGGAATCTTCTACTCAACCATTCCCTCTTCAGGGACTTCTGCTCCTCTCTACCTCAGTGCTCATTTCTCCCCAGAAATGAGTGGCAAAGCGAATAGATTCTTCTCTGGCAATTTTACTAGTGAATGTGATCAATACACCTTGTGGTGGGGAAACTGGTTCTGGCCAGTCTCTCTTTGATATCAGGCATTGTGGGCCCACTCTCATCTCTGGCCTCTTAGTTCAGTTCTCTGCATGGCTGTTCTCCAGGTGATTACCCACGCCGAAGGCAGATGTCTTCTTTGAAACTGGCTGAATAAGTGGATTCAGTGTGCTCTGCAGGCCACTCTCTCCAAAGTCTAGGTCAAGATTTGAGAAGAGCCAGGAGCATCATTGTGTCCTGAGTCTTAAACTTTATTCTTCCTCACAGTTGACAACTGAGTCCTGCGTGTTGGGAGTTATTAGGTGGCTTCTGATACTGTGATTCCTTTTCTTTTCTTTCTTTCTTTCTTTCTCTTTTTTTTTAGAGTTGGATTCTCACTCTGTTGCCCAGGCTGGAGTGCAGTTGCACACTCACGGTCACAGCACTCGACCTGCTGGGTTCAGGCGATTCTTCTGCCTCAGCCTTCTGAGTAGCTGGAACTACAGGCAAGCGCTACCATGCCTGGTGTATTTATTTATTTATTTATTGTAGAGACAAGGTCCCACCAAGTTGCCCAGGCTGGTCTCGAACCCCTGGGTTCAGGCAATCCTCTCGCCTTGGCCTGCCAAAGTGCTGGGATTACAGGTTTGAACCACCGCACCTGGCTGATACTGTGATTTCTATTTGGTCATTGGTTCTTTGCAGAATGTCTCCATGAGTTCGAGCTTTTGTGGGGAGAAGATTAAGCTTTAGACTCCCAAGAATCAAATATCTGCAGTGTTGGGGTCCCTTCTCCTGGCTTACCTGGGTTTTCAGAAGGTGAACTGCCTGTCTCCTAGACAATTTTTGGTCTTTTAACTTTAGTTTCTTTATTCAATTCACATTGCATTTAATGGAAATAACATTTTGAAAAAATTGTTTTAATAGAAGAAAGAAATTATATTTACTTAATACTTTCATAAATTCATTACCACACTAGCTATTGTGTTCGTATTGTCTAGTTTATTACTCACAACAAAACTTAGACACAGAGAGGGAAACTCATGAAAGGTCATTCAGGGCCACTCAAGATGATTTCCATTTGTTCAGTACCTATTATGTGCCAGACATGGACCTGTGTTTTTACAGAGAGCGTTTTATTTATTATTCACCACAGTATTGCCAGGGAGATATTATAGTCTCTGAGAAATTAAGAACATGTCCCGGGACACATATCAAAAGGAGGATAGAGACAGAACTGGAATCCACATCTTTTTTTTTCTTGTATTAAGTGACTTTTAAATTTTTATTATTTTAATTGAAAAATAGCTATATATATCCATGAAATATATAGTGATGTTTTATACATATAATATATAATATAATGGTCAATTCAGGGTAATTACCATTTCCATCATCTCAAACATGTATTATTGCTTTGAAAAACACAACTTTCTAAACACACAAATATAAAAAAAGTAAAACCTGAATAATGTGATATCTGTTAATTCTTTAAAATCCTCCCCCTCGCTTTCCCCCAATATAAAAATTCCATCCCATATAGCTTTCTCAATGAATTCTACATATCACTTTAAAAAACAGTACCAATCTTACATAAACATTTTCAGGGATAAGAAAAAATTACAGCCGGGCTCGGTGGCTCAGCCTGTAATCCCAGCGCTTTGGGAAGCCAAGGTGAGTGGATTGCCTAAGCCCATGGGTTCGAGACCTGCCGGGGCAACTTGGCAAGACCTCATCTCTACAATAAATCAAAAATTAGCTGGGCATTGTAGCGCACGCCTATAGTTCCAGCTACTTGGAAGGCTGAGGCAGAAGGATTGCCAGAGCCCAGCAAGTTGAAGCTGCAGTGGCCAGGAGCGGCCACTACACTCCAGTCTGGGTGACAGAGTGAGACTCCAACTCAAAAAAAAAAAAAAAGAAAAAATTACAATATTTTAAAACTCATTTTATGTGTCCAGCATAACCTTTTATACCAGAGTGAACATGGGCATTACCCTAAAAAAAAAAATCAGGTAAATATCTCTCATTACCATAAACACAAAAATTCTAAACTCAATATTTAGCAAACAAAATAAAATGTATAAAGCATATATAAAAGCAATAATTTATCATGAGCAAGTGTATATTGTCCTAGGAATGAAATGTTGGTTTAACATTCAAAATAAATTCATATAATGTACTACTGAACAAAGTTAAGTAGAGAAAAGCGTGATTAACTCAATAAATACAAAAAAAATTAATGAAATTCAACACATATTCATGATTTTAAAAGCTCTCAGAAAACTAGGAATAGCACTTCCTCTGTAGAGTAAAGGCTATCAACAAACATCTAACAGCCAACATTGTACTTAAGGAGAAAATATTGAACACTGTACTTCATGAGAAATATTTTTTCTCCCTATCATCAGGAGCAATGCAAAAATTTCCATGATAGCTACATCTATTCTATGGAATCCACATCTTTTTGACTCTAAAACTGTAAGTTCTCCCTGACATTTCATGCTCCTTTATTTTTGCAAGTACTCATTTTTCAGCTAGATTTTTGAGCTGTTAGGGAGACAATTTTATTGTTTTAGGCCTGCACAGAATTGATAGCAGTTAGAATTCAGTTTCTCTCTCTGTCTTCCCATCAACTTTTCTCTCATTTCTGGGAATAGTGATAGATAATTTAGAATATTTATAGGTACACAATGTAATTTTCTTTGGAAAACCCTTTAGAAGATTGAAATCTCCTTAAGGGAAAAAACTGTGACTCCACCTCTCAGATTGCCTAACAACAAGATCTGTGGTTGTCTATGTGCTCTTACTCAGAGCGAGTGCTGGTTCTCACATTCCTGGCATGTGGCCCTGGCTTGGTGTTTTCTGGTGTCTTGTCCCATTTACTGGCTCCTCTGCTACTTACAGTCCCCTGGTAAAAGATCAGGTCACAGCCTAAGGAGCAAATTATTTGATTAAGCAAATATTTATGTAAATTCTATTACATGCACATTTATAAAAAGTTCAGACTACCAGCTGCATAAGTTGTGCTCTTTCTTTTTGCATTTTGTAATGTATCTGGATATCTGCCAATCTTGGAGGAAATAAAATGGACAGTAGTAACATTTCCATTTGAAGAAAGATTTCTGAAGAGCTTATAAGAAGGTGAGTTTGAGTGGCAGGATGTTCCTTACATTTAGTCACTAGGAGGGAACAAATAAAATGTGCAGCAAATCAGCATGTATCAGGAAGAGCAAAGTTAAGAGATGGAGGGGTTTGGGTATTCCTCAAAGATAAAAGTGGAAAGCCTGAAGGTGAATTTGAGGTCCCAGGAGAGAGTCCAGGGAGGCCAAAATGAGGTGTGAGAAACATGATTTGAATTACAGTGGTTCTACAGTGGAGTGACAGATTTAGCTTCTAAAAGTGAAAACGGAGTTAATGCTGGTATAGCTAGGTTAGGGGCAATTTCTTTGCTTATTTGTTGTATTCTATCACAAGCCAGCTTCCTGCATGGAAAATCATAGGTGAAAGTGCTAATACTCTAATTTTTCAGGAATAAATGACTTTCCTTTTAGATTTTTAAAGCTGAATTATGAATAGTGTGCATTGTGTGTGCATATTGGATTAGAGTAGTTTTAATTTTTTTCTTATTCCTGCCTTGCTATATACTCTTGCTAGTCTCCTTTTTCTGACCCTTTACAGCATTTTGGGCAGACTCACAATGTTATAATTGCTTTCAGTGTTAGAAAAATCCAGTACATGCAAACTTTAAGCTCATCCTATGTGACATTTGCCATGGCCCAAGGTTCCTGCATTGGAGACTGGGATGCTGTCAGTGCTCTGAGGCTACCCTTTCATTTTTTCTTGGCCCCAGCTTCATTGATATCTGGAAGTCAGGGAGGAGGATGAGTCAATTAGTGGGTCCAA
Organism: Tarsius wallacei; assembly: GCA_963574415.1. NCBI lineage: Eukaryota > Metazoa > Chordata > Mammalia > Primates > Tarsiidae > Tarsius > Tarsius wallacei. Next base: position 34,874 of record CAUYQG010182888.1, read on the forward strand.
AAGTCTTTTTACTCAGCTGGTGCTAGTGATACCTTTTGTGGCTACCTCGGTGGCAGGTAATAGTGTGCTGGTGAATGTTTAACAATCAGTGCACTAAAAAACACTGTGAGTACGTCTATATAGTTTTATGTATTTTAGAAATGATATAATTGCATGAGAAAATATTTATCATATATTTTTTATTAAAAATAATTTACCGTTATAAAGGATAAATGGTAGTAATAAAATATATAGCACTTTATCATAAGTTCTCACAGAATGCTGTAGTTGATTTTTTCCAGTCATTTGTAGCCAACTTATATTCTCAATTTAAGAACAAGTTTAGTTTTGACATGAATATTGGCTGACATTTAAATTTATGCTAACAAGCAAGACAGAAGTGAAACAATGAAGATGTATGTTGGAACTTTACTCTTTCATCAATGACATGAGTAAACTCTTTGCTGAATTGGAAAATAGTTTTGAACACTGAGAGATCATTTTCTCCATTTTTTGGTACTAGTCACAATGTGACAACTATATATATACTTTTAAGTTTTTTTAATTTTTATTTTAGATTGCGGGGTACGTGTGAGGATTTGCTACATAAGTAAATTTCATGCAGGTAAAGTCTGGCCTTCTAGAGAGTCACCTCTCCCCTGGAAGTGGACCTGGTATCCAGTGCGTGATTGTGTGCCCCTTATTCCTCCTCCCTCCCTCCTTCCTCAGTGGTGTACAGCATCTGTTGCTCCTACCTTTGTGCTTGTGTGTTCAGTGATCAGGGCCCACTTATGAGTGACAATGTGCAGTATTCAGTTCTTTGTCTCTGTGATATTTCATTAAAATGATAATATCCAGCTGCATCTGGTTGCTACAAAGGATATGATTTTGATCTTTATGGTTGTGTAGTGTTACATAATGTATATGTACCACATTTTCTTTATCCAGTTCATTGTTGGGGGGCACTTAGCTTGGTTCCATGATTTTGTTATTGTGAATAGTGTAGCAATGAGCATACAAGTACAGGTATCTTTTTAATATATTGATTTATTTTCCTTTGGGTAGATCTCTAGAAGTGGGATTGCTAAGTCAAATGGTAATTCAATTTTTAGTTCTTTGAGAAATTGCCATACTGCTTTTCATAGAGGTTAAACTAGTTTGTAATCTCGCTGACAGTGAACGAGCATTCTGTCGGGAGACTTTTAATTACTGTTTTGATCTCGCTACTTGCCGATCTGTTCAGGGTTTCTATTTCTTTGTGATTTAAGGTTGGGGTTGTATGTTTTTAAGAATTTATCCATTTCTTCTAGATTGTCTAGTTTATTTGCCTAGGGGTGTTCATAATAATCTCAGATGGTCTTTTGTATTTTTGTGGTATCAGTTATAATGTCTCCATTTTCACTTCTTTTTAAAAATAATTTATTTACTTATTATAGAATTGTGGGGTACAAGTAAGGATTTACTACATAAATAGGCTGCATGCAAGTGAAGTTTGGGCTTCTAGGTGGCCCTCGTTAGCCCTGGTAGTGAACCAGGTACCAATTATGTTGTCATGTGATTCTCACACTCCTCCTTCCCCCTCCCTCCCTTAGCAGTGCTCAGTGACTACTGATCCCACCCTTGGGCTGATGTGACTAGTGTTCAGGGCCCACTTATGAGTGAGAACATGTGGTATTCAGTTCTTTGTTTCTGTGATAGTTCACTTAGTATGATGGTCTCCAACTTCATCTAAGTTGCTGTGAAGTTCATGATTTTGTTCTTCTTTATGAGTGTGTAATCCATTTTTGTTTCTGGTTGAGCTCATTTGAAATTCTCTCTTCTTAATTAATCTGGCTAGTGTTCTATCAATCTTGTTTATCTTTTCAAAGAACCAAATATTTGTTTAATTGGGCCTTTGTATTTTTGGAGGTTTTAATTTCATTTAGTTTGCTCTGAACTTTGTTATTTTTTTTTTCTTTTGCTAGCTTTGGGCTTGGTTTGTTCATTTTTTGTTTTTTTTGGTGGGGGGTCCTTGAGGTGTGACATTAGGTTGTCGATATGTGATCTGTCAGTCTTTTTAATGTAGGTCTTAAGCATTATGAATTTTCCTCTGAGCATAGGAGATTGTTTAGCTTCCATGTATTTATTTGGTTTTGAGAGTACTTCTTGGACTTGACTTTTAGTTTTATTCCACTGTGATCTGAAAAGGTGCTTAATATGGTTTCAACTTTGTGAATTTATGGAGACTTAATTTGTGACCAATCATTAGGTCTATCTTGGAGAATGTTCTACATGCTGATGAAAAAAATGTATAATATGTAGTTTTGGGGTAGAATGTTCTGTAGATGTTCACTAGGTCCATTTGATCTAGGGTCTAGTTTAATTTCAATGTTTCTTTTTGTGGACTTTTTGCCTTGATGATCTGTCTATTGCTGCCAATGAAATGTTGAAGTCTCCCACTATTATTTTATTGCTGTCTATCTCTTTTTTTTAGGTCTAGTAAAACTGGAAGCTCTGGTGTTAATATAGATTTGAAATTATTATATCTTCTTGTTGAATTGGTCCATTCATTATTATACAATAACCTTCTTTGTCTTTTGTTGTTGTTGTTAGTTTAAAGTCTCTTTTATCTGATATGAGAATGGCTACTCCTGCTCATTTCTGGTTTCCACATATGTGGAATATTTTTTTCTCACTCCTTTACCTAGAGTCTATACAAGTGTTTATATGTTAAGTGATTCTCTTAAAGGCAGCAGATATATTTGGATTGTTTTAAAAATTCATTCTTCCAATCTGTATCTTTTAAGTGGGACTTTGAGACTATTTACATTCAGGGTTAGTAATGATATGTAAGGTAATATTCTATTCATCATGTTGATTGTTACCTGGTTGCTTCCGTCCCCCTGCCCCCTCCACCCCAAGTATTGGTGTGAGCCTTATAATTTCCAGTTTTTCTACTGGTAAATTTGATCTTTGTTTCAAAATTTAAAGCTCCTTTGAGTATTTCTTGTTGAACTGATCTAGTGGTGACAAATTCAGATGCTGGCTTTCTCAGATGTTGTTTTTAGTAGCAAATGTTGAATGTGTATGTAGGTTCACAATCTCTTGTGGGTCTAGAAGGTTAGAGAACTAATGACGTTTATCTAGTTCTCCAGTGGCGTGGTGTGCTCTTTTTTTATTTTCCAGTATTTCTTTCTGGGCTGAACCTTTGAGTCTTCAGGCCATGAAAGGCTTTCATAGGTGAGAACCAGCTGCAGTTAGAGCAGGTGGTTATGTGCAATGCCCCTATAGAGGGCTACAGTCTTGGCCTTGAGGAAGGTGGTTGGGGAAGCTCCCAGTGAGATGAACTGAGGTCTTTGTTAATTTTTTGTCCCACAGTGTGCTCCCCTGATGTGGTGTGCTCCCCTTTGCCCTGTGAGTGGTTATCTGTGAGGGCTCGACCACTATGAGTCCCTGCTGCTCTTCTGGGTCTAGATGCCCTTTGAGGCTTCCACAATTTGGCTGGTACTAAGGGGGTGCCTATAAGGGACCCAGTGATGTGAAGGCACAGTGACATGAGCTTTGTTTTTATCACCTTACAGGGTGGGGGTGGGGTGAGGCACACAATGTTAGGTAGAACTGTGTTGAGCTGACCAGTCCTCTGGTTTCCCAGCAGCACCAGCTGGGTTCTGGCACCAGCTCTAATGGGGTTGGCAGCAGAATTACATAGACTCTGTAGGGTATCCTTGGTTATGTGTAGCCTTAGTGTTGTGGCTTTCTCAATTGCCAGCTGTGGCAGTGCTGTACTGGGTACATACTGAAGGTCTCCTGTGTGGCTGGGGTAGCTTGGGTAGTGGTATTACCTGAGATCTGGGAACAGATCTTCCCAAGGTCTGTATTATTGTGTCAGATGTTGTAATGAGCTGTGCCAGTTGACCTCCAGCCAGGAGGTGGTGCTTGTAGGAGATAGCCAACTGTGGTAGTGGTTGTGGGTTTTCCTCTTGGCCTTTATTGCCCATTGCCCTGTGTCCAGAGGCTGCTCTCTGTTTCCAATGTGCACCAGGTGCAGGTTGAGAGGCTTCTGGCTCCAAAACAGTTTCTCCTGCCTTTTTGCTCCCTGTGAGTCCTGCTGTTCCTCTGCAGTTTGTGGGTTGTGTCCTCCATCCCAATCTGCTCCTACTGCTGGAGGTCTCTCTTCCTTGATTTGCTCCTTGAGAGAGGCACAAATCAGCTTCTTCTAGTGGCCATCTTGCCTCCCCAATATTCTTAATATAATAAATCTTAGTAGGGCCAATGATAACATTTTCTTAAGCCAGTTTTCACAACTCCTGTGAAATTTGTACATCAGTTATTGATCTCATCCATATACACTCTCTTTAAGAATGTGCATCACAACAGTCTTTATGAGACTACATAGCTTCATTCAATCCCCCTCTCCAGTAATGGCTGCTGAGACCAAGGGTGGCAATCTGACCTAAGCCTTAAAAAGGAACAAAGTTCTAATACATGTTACATGAATAAAACTTGAATACATTATGCTAAGTGAAATAAGCCAGGCACAAAATGACAAATATTGCATGTACTTCAAATATTTTGAAAAATGGAACAGTGGGAGATTGTTAGTTAAGAAATGATAGGTATAGAATTAAAACCTGGACCTTGAGGATTTCCGCCAAGATGGCGACCGGGCAGCGTGGTCTGTGAGACCTCTGCAGAAGAGGACAAAGAAAGACTCAGGCTCTCTCCCTGGGGGCCTGCTCCCCACATGGAACTCTGCCACTGACACCGCAGAATCATCACAGTGGGCCGGCGGTAGAAGTGGCCGCCGCTGCTGCCGCTGCTGCTGCCGCCGGCAGAAGCGCCACCAGTGGCCCGCCGCTGCCTGTAGAAGCACCACCAGCGGCCCGCCGCCACCACCACCGCTGCCACCGATCACCACAGCAGGCCGGAGGCTTGCTGCCGCCGCAAGCGACCAGGCTCGCCGCCACAAACGGCCGGGCTCGCCGCTGCGGTCCAGACACTCGTCGCCGTTGCTGCTGCAGCCGGACACCGTCATCGCCACTGTGGTCCTGGATCCGTCGCCGCCACGGTCTAGATACGGCAGCCTCCGCAGCCTGTGCCTGAGGTGATCCACCCCTCCACACAGGATATGTTGAGGCTAAGATCGCTGCCGCTGCCACTGCCACTACCACTGCCGCTTTGACCTCTGGGTGAGCCTTGGACCTCCTCCTGTGAGCCCATTCCCGGCTGGCCCCCTCTCAGGCTCCTTCCCCAGTGGGACAAGCAACTGAGATAAAGATCATCTGGAGTTGTGAGACAACACCACCTGCTGGCGACTCAAGGTAACAACACCAAAAGGGGAAACTGACCCATTGAATAAACTTGCCAGCTTGGGAAAAAACAGCCAGAAATCAGAACTGAAAGGACATTGAACTTAAATAAAAAGTTTCAAAGTGTACTTACTTGATTGGTTCTGTTAGTTTACTAACTTGATTC
>CAUYQG010182891.1:0-19229 GCA_963574415.1 Tarsius wallacei
ACAATAAATCAAAAAATTAGCTGGGCGTGGTAGCGCGCGCCTGTAGTTCCAGCTACTCGGAAGGCTGAGGCGGAAGGATCGCCGGAGCCCAGCAGGTCGAGGCTGCGGTGGCCGGGAGCGGCTGCTGCACTCCAGTCTGGGTGACAGAGTGAGACTCCAACTCAAAAAAAAAATAATAATAACAATAATAAAAATCCCAAAATATTTTTTTTATTGCAAACATAAACATTTATTACTACATATTGAGAGATGTTAAAAATAATATATAGAAAAACAAAAAACATGGTAATCAATATGATATAAGAAGAAAGGCATTTGAAAGTTAAAACTGTCTTCCAACAAAATATATACTTGCCTTGTTGTATAAAGAAAAGATTCAGAGGTGATTTAAATCAGTTACAGTTTTTCAAAATCTTCTAAATATAGTAACTGAAGATTATTTGCATACTGAACTAAGAATAAAAATTTTAAAATTTTCAATTTCCTACTTTTATTTTTATTTGTTGCAAGATTCCAATTTTCTTTAAAAAATGAACAACCCCCCCCCCCACACACACACACAAGCACACAACAAAAACAAAAACCCAGACTTCCCAGACTTCCCACCCGACCCAGCCCAGTGTAACAGGTTAGCCATGAACACAGAACAACAGACGACCTCCAGGGCACGCGTCGTTTCTCAGTGGAGGGTGTCCAGCCTGCTTGGTCCGCATCACAGTGGATGGCCGAGGGGGGCCGGGAACAGATAGGGCAGGCACGGTGCTCAGAGTGCGGTCACTGAAATCACTAAAAGAGGCTCCAACATTAGCAGGACGTTAGGACAAAACACAGAAGCAAACAGGTGGACAGAATGCTTGCTTGCTAATCCAGGATGTGCTTTAAAAAACCAAAAGCCAGCAGAGCCTGGGGAGAAAACTGAGCCTTCTCAGTGCCTGCAGGTCAATCCTGCTCCCCAGATTCCAAGATGACAGAGCCCTGGGCGGGCAGGGCAGGCAGGGAACTGCACACGGCCCCCCAAGCGTCCCCATGCTCTGAAGCGAGGTCCCCGACACCAAGGATCACAAGCCTTCCACGCGGAGGTCCAGCCCAGATGCCGAGAGCGCCCTGCCAATTGTGATCTGACCTCGCCTCCACCCCAGCCCCACCCGGTGTGCACAGGCTACTTTTTAAAAAGGAAAACTGTGTGTGTCTGTTTGTATACATATTATTTTAATGGTAAGAGAGAAAACGGAGAGAGTAGATGTTTTTAGAGAATCTTAAAGGCTAAATATGGAAAAGTCCCTTGGGAAATATTAATATTCATAAGATATTTAATTGAGACTAGATGTGTGTTTAAATTTATGTGATTTTTCTGCATGATGTTGAGGGAGATGTTTCAGTACATGGTAAGTTTTACTAATCGAGGATAGAGAAATAATGCATTGAAAAATCAGCAACACCTCTTTGGGGCATGGGTTTACTCTAACTACTGAAACTCCATTACTGGTTGTGACTAATGTCTTTTCAAAAGAATGCAGTTTCACAACGTGTCAAAGGATCCAGCAAGTTTGCTCCAAAATGTGAGAACCCAGATTAAAATAAACAAATAATTATTGGGCAAAATGAGGCATTCTAAATGCTTTTTGTGTGTTTGTTTCTACTCAAAATTAGCCAAAGGGCTGTGAGCAACCCAGGATGCTGAATTTCTTAGGCACACAGTATGTTCTGTCAAAATCTTCTAAGTTAGTGTATCAAAAGATGATTTAAAATTTCCCACTGACATGGCAATAGGAATACGGACACATTATGCTCTCTCTCTCTTCTTATAAAATATACTCCATGAATTACTTTCTCAGCTTCCATCTCCCATTGTACTTTTCTGGAGGGTCATGTCAGTAACCAAGCAAAACTGTTAGAGTATTTTGAAACAAACACAAGATTTAAATTCATGCATATCAGTATTTTAATCTAAACATTTACCTGCTAATCGACAAACATTTGAAAAGCACATTTTTAGTTTTCTGTAGATTTTTGCTTGAAATTTCTCAAAAGAATATTTACCAATAATTCACTGTTTAAAAATAGGTTGATGAAACAATAATAAGGTAAATAACAAAGGCAAGGGCAAAATTAACCCAAAGATACTGGCCATCATGCTGGTGTGCAGTGATTGCTCGTTAGAGAAATAATCACACAGGAAAATTCCACAGATTAATTAAATAAAAAGGCTATTGAAATTTGGTATGTAAGTGTTGTATATATTAATATTCTCCCTTTTCATTTTAAAAATATTTCTAAAATTGTTTTGCTTCTATAATACCAAAGAACAACACTTGTCATAATACAAGATGGCACAATAAGTAGTCATCAAGTGCAACTTTGAAAAACTAAGGTTACGTGACAAATAGGCACTTTCACTTATATCAAGACAATTTACAAGTTGTAAATTAAAGTTCTAAAAGGAAACCAATTAAAAATAAGAATACATGCTTTTACTTTCTTAATAAGTATAAGTGCTATTTTGCTATACTTCCTAAGAGAAAAATTAAGTAAACAATCAAAAACAAAGCCATGAATTTTAAACTTACTATTTAACAGAGTGCAAATTTGAATTTGTAGTTTAAATTAGTCCATGATACAAAATTGTACACTTAACTTCATAGTACAGTGCATATTTTGAAATACATATTTATTTATTTATTTTGGAAATAGACTACTGTTTCTGCCACAAAATTCTTTAAGTGCATTTTTCAGTTGCATAAGCTGTTTTTAGTTTAACATAGATATGTTTTTATTTCATTAATTGAACAGAACTAAAATGATATGTGCCTGCTCTTTGGTAACAATATTTGAACAGTTAAAATAAATGCACATTCATTTTTACCTTTTTGTTTTCTTCCATTAAAATAAAATTAAACCACTTCCCTCCAAGGTCAGAACATTCTGGAAAATTATGTAATATGTGTTATGTGTGTTATTATCAATGGGAAAGATAGCATTCTATGATAAAATTTAGTAAAACATTTTTAAAAATTTTAATGATCTCTGTGTACGGATCGTAATTAACTGAACAATCATCTATTTGTATATTCTATGTATTTAATGTTATATACAATGCTACAAAGATCATTTTATTGCTGAATATTTAACAAGGGTGTCAAGAAAATATAATAAGAATAGTATTCAGTAAGTGGTGTTTAAAAGCTTGATATCACCATGGGAAGAATTGATTCAACCTGTCTTATGCCATATATAGAAATTAACTTTAATAAATTAAAACCTTAAATGTAAGACTTTACACTATCGAGTGTCTTTAGGAAAATGTAGGAAAACGCCTCCTCATTTGTCTTGGCAATTATGTTTTGGATATGACACCAAAAGTACAGGCAACAAAATAAAAAATAAACAAGTGGAATTACATCAAACTGATAAGCTTCTGCACAGCAAATAATACAATAAACAGAATGAAAAAGCAACCTATGGAATGAGAGAAAATATCTGCAAACCATATATCTGAAAAGGGGTTATAATCTAAAATATAAAAAGAACTTATATAACTCAGTATCAACAAAGCAAGTAACTATATTTATTAAAAATGTATGAAGGACCAAAATAGATATTTTTCAAAGACATACAAATGACTATCATGCATATGAAAAAAATATCAATATAATCATTAAGAAAGCACACATCAAAGATAAAATGGGATGTGACATATGTTAGAACAGCTATTGTCAAAAAGAAAAAACAAGTGCTTACCAGCACTTGGTGAATAGGGAACCCTTGTACACTGTTGGTGGTATTTTAAATCTATAAAGCTATTATGAAAAGCAATATGCAGATTACAAAAAAAATTAAAAATATAATCACTGTACAATCTGACATCTCATCTCTGGTATACACCCAAAGAAAATAGACTCAATATCTCAAAGACATATGTATACCCTCAAGAAAAATTAAAAATAGAACTATTGTACAATTCGGCATCTCACCTCTTGTATATACCCAAAGGAAATGGAATCAATATCTCAAAGACATGTCTATACCCTCATGTTTATTGCAGTAGTATTCATAATAGCCCAAAATTGTAAACAATCTAAGTGTTCACTGATGGATGAATGGATTAAAAAGGTTATCTAGTCATGCACTTAAATATCATTTAGCATTATAAAAGAAGGAAATTGTGTCATTTGCAACAACTTGGATGAATCTGGAAGATTATGTTAAGTATAATAAACCAGACACAGAAGGATGAATACTGTGTAATCTCATTTATAAGTGGAATATATCAAAAAGTCAAAATCGCAGAAGTAGAAAGTAAAACAGTGGTTTCCAGGGCCTGGGGGGATAGGAAAAATGGGGATATGCCCAAAGGATAAAAACTTTCACTTACATAATAACTAAGATCTGGAGATCTAATGTACAATAAATATAGTGACTGTATTTAGTATTTCTGTATTGTTTACTTGAAACTTGCTAAAACACCAGTGAAGTCTTCTCACTAAACATACACACACACACACACGCACACACACACACACACATACACACAAGGATGGTACTTAATTGTGGTGATGAATATATTAATTAAGTTGATTGTAGCAATTATTTTATAATGTACAAGTATATCAAATCATCATGTATGCCCTGAATATATACATTTTGTATTTGTCAATATACCTCAGTAGAACTGAAAACAAAAGCAAAATAAAATAAGAAACAGGAATATATACTTCTAAAGCAGTAAAAAAACATTTTTTCATTGTATTTTATTGATATTTGACATGTTACATTTCAAGAATTTAAATAGCAAATAAAACTTCAAAAATGTTTTCCTTAATCTCAAAGAAATGTTGCAATTATAAAAATTCACCTAGTGTTGAATTTCCCCAAATTAAACGCTCTGTATATCTATAAAGAGGAAATTATACATTTCAAAAATATTAATTGAATATAAATATTTATGTATATGTATGTTTATACTTCTGTGTTTGTGTGTATATAAGTATTTATAACCCCCCCCACACACACACACACACTTTATTTAGATAAGGAAAGCAAAGATTGGGTTGTGAACTATAAAGCTGAAAAGAAGGTGAAGAACAGAAGCCTGAAAGAGGTGTTGGCAAACCACGTGGATACATGGATATCAGCGAAGCACATTTCAAGTAGAGGCTGCAACAGGCTTAAAAGTCTAAAGTAAGCACATGACTGTTACGTTAAGAGTGCCAAGAGGCTGGTGTAACTGGGAGGAAGTGAGCAAGGGGAAAAAAAATAGGAAATTAAAACAAAGATATAGCAGAAACCATTGTTGACTTTTACTTTCAGTGAGAAGGGAATCCACTAGTTGCCATTTATCAGAGTCGTGATATTATTTGACTTAATTTGGGAAGAATCACTCTCCTTGCCATATTGTCAACAGACATGGAGAAGTAGTAGCAGGTAAGAACAGGAAGAGAAATATTCTGTATGAGCCTCTTACAATAACACAATGTTGCTCCAGGATCTTAGTTGTGAAAGCATTGCACAGAAATACTTTGAAGTTGAACCAGACACTATTTGTGGGACATCCTGTGAAAGAAAGAGAAAAAGGCAGACATTGAAATGACTCCACAGTTTTATCCCTGAGCACTGAGCACCCAGCAGAATAAAGTAATGTACTGGAATGGAAAAGACCATGTTGGGGAGAAGGTTTGGATGAAAAATAAATAATTCACTTTGAATAAGTTAGCCTTAAGAGCTGAGAGATGACAACTAGTCGTGGTATATGAATTTGAATTTCAGAGGCAAGAAGGGGTAGAAATTTAAAATTGATAATTATTAATGTAACATGATGAAGTGAGACTCGGTGTACTCCAGCATAGATATAGGTGAGATACAGAGAAACCAGCAAAGGAAAATTAATAGGATTGACCTTTGAGTAAGGAAAAGAACAGCATAAAGAAAGAGGAAGTAAAATTATAGCAGGTCACCTTCATTTTGCATGAGAAGTTATATAATGTAAAAATTAATCTGCAATTCCCATATGAAATATTTTAATCGATTTAGAATAATAGCTCATATTACATGAAATAATTTCTAGTTGATTGCCAACAAATGTTATTGATATTTGAAAGAAATATAAGGTCAAGTCCTCATTGAACATCATCTTCAAAAACTAGAAATTACATTTTTAAAAATTAAGTAATCTTAAAAGTTAAGTATCTCAAATTGCAATTATGAGAAGTGAAAGCACAGACATTAATAATTATAAATATTCAATGAGAAGAAAAATGAGTTTCAATTATAAATGATGTGATTTCTTAGAGAAAACTAAATCTGAAAAACAATAAACAGTCATTGCTTTTCTGAGCATTGGCTGAGCTGTGTGTTCATTGAGCTATGGCCAGGGCAGGTTTTCCTAGGTGTGGCTCCTTCTCCCACCTTGAGGAGATGAATCTCCTCTCTCTCTCTCATTCTAATTTACATTCGAAATAAATTATATTTCCCAACTGGTAAAAAATAAAAACAATGAACAAAGCAACATAATAATGCTCCAATATACTTCAGATTTACATCATACTGTCAGAACAGAATACATTTTATATAGAAATAAGAGCTAAACCGATTTCTGTATTTTCTGTGCTTATATAAATACAATTATTATTCCAAGCTCCAACTAAAATAATTGATTAATATACTTTTTCCCAGTAATTGACCCAAATCTAACTTATTTAGTTGATTTTCTCAATAACTAAATATTTTTAAATTTTTTTTCTCTCAAAGCATTTATGTCAGCAATACAATTAATAAAAAATAGACTAGCAGGAAACTAACATATAAAATAAGTGTTTTCAATATTCTGCTAAAAACCTAGCAGTGTGATATTGAGCATGTCTGTTAATTCTTTTGCTTTTCATTTTAAAATAAAAAAGATAAACTTGATGATTTCTAATGGTTCCTTAATTTATAATGTCTATAAAATTATATGACAATGTTTAACATTGATTTAAAAACCTATAGATATAGTCTTACAAAAAATTAAGTAGAATTTATTTTAAAGTCAAATGTAGAAGATAATGGAACATGATCTTCTGCAACTGTAGAAGGCAAAGGGTTCCCACTGCAACTGTAGAAGGTAAAGGATATAGTTGCCAGAAGTGAGGAGGAAAAGTCTTCAGAGCATGCTGCAATTGAGGCACTTATATTGTTATATGTAACAGAGGAAGGGAAAGTGGAGTGTATAGGAAGAGCCTCAAATTGTGGTGTAGGTGTAAGAAGTCTCAGTCAGATCAATAGGTAGTCCTAGAGCAAAGGCTGACTCAGCAGTTTCCTCTATGCTGAGTCATGGAAGGGATATCTAAAGAGTGAATGACTATGTCTGACACAGGCAGTAATTTAAAGCTGTGTACTTATCCTGTGTCCTTTCACTGCCATTTCATGTTATTTACTAAAGAAAGACTATGAAGTCTGTCTACAAAAAGAGTTGGGAAAGAATGTCAAGCTAAAAATAATTAAAAGGCCAATTATTTGAAGAGGAGAATACATACATACATTGTTTTATATTCATACAATGAAGTATACTCAGTAAATCAAATAAATACACAAATGTTACTAAATAAATCAGATAAGTAGCTAGCAAGAGATATATTAAACAAAGCAAACTACTAATACTTGGTACAACATAGATGGGTGACTCTCAAATACACGATATTGAGCACAAGAAATCGAGCACAGAAGCAACACCTTAAATTGTGGCTCCCTCACATGGGAATGGTGGGGAAGGAGGAATACAAGGGATTTCTAATTGATCAGTGTTGCAAGAGATAAAAGTAGCTTAGCTTTACTAAGGATTATCTGAAAATAATCAAGAAATATAGGTAAAAGTGAGAAATAAAGGTTAGGATCTACCTTATTGGATATTAAGACACAATAATAATAATAATATTGAAATCAACAGATATATGTACACACACACGAAAATCTGCACATATATATTTATGTATCTGGGCATATATATGTGTGTGTATGTGTGTGCATGTATATATATATGTATGTATATATGTATATACATATATATATAACCAGACAGAAGATAATAAAATGGGTATGTGAATATTTCCACATACAAGAAAATGAAATAGCAATAAAAATATGAACTCTAGACCCAAGACCCAAACATTGTCATTATAAAATCTATTACTTCCTAGCTGTGAAACATTAAGCAACATGCTTAAACTCCCAATGGCTCCGTTTTCTCATTTATATTATGAGACTAACATAACTGTTGATGTTATGAATTAAATAAATATGTGCAAATTATACAGAAAAACATTCAATAAGTATTAAACACTCAATAAATATTGATTACTATTGTTATCTTCTTTGGGTTGTTCTTATAATTAACTGATGAACATAGTAGTTCAAATAGAGGATTGAGGATTACTTATTAAACAATATATATCATTTAAGATCTATTGTTTAATCTGTTGTTTAGACAATAATTTCAACTTTTTTCTTATACCACAAATAAATATTAATTCCAGATGGTTAAATATTTAAATTCACACACAAAGATACATAGATTTAAAAAGCCAAAGTAAGCCGGACTCGGTGGCTCAGCCTGTAATTCCGTGCTTTGGGAGGCTGAGGTGAGTGGATTGCCTGAGCCTGAGGGTTTCAGACCCGCCTGGGCAACTTGGTGAGACCTCATCTCTACAATAAATCAATAACTAGCTGGGCGTGGTAGCGCGCGCCTGTAGTTCCAGCTACTTGGAAGGCTGAGGTGGAAGGATTGCCTGAGCCCAGCAGGTCGAGGCTGCGGTGGCCGGGAGCTGCCACTGCACTCCAATCTGGGCCACAGAGTGAGACTCCAACTCAAAAAGAAAAAAACTCAAAGTAAAACCTAGGAAACTATGTATTAGAAACTCTTAGAAAACAATTAAAAGAGTAAAGCTAGATGCACTTAAATATATAGATTTAAAATTATGAAAATAAAAAAATAACAAATTTTAAAATTCATAATTGATTTGCAAAAATTGTATCAGAAGACTAAAGTTTGAATAAATAACACAGGAAGACACTACAGAAGTTTTTAATCCACTAAAAAGGAAAATAAAATATCTGAAGAGATAAGCTACAGAGCATCAAATCCAAGTAGTTCACAAACATATGAAGCCATGAAAAATTCAACAGTTTTCATTAACACAAGATAAAAACAAATTTCATTGCAAAATATACTATAAAAATCCAGTTAGAACTTTTACTACTGCCAAATGAGCAAGACATGACTCACTGAAAATATGAACTATTATGTAACTTTTTCAAACAGCAGTCTGACAATATTTTCTAATTTAAAAAGACATACCATTGGATATTACCATCTTGCTGCATGCAATTTACTCCTTAGAAGGCAAAGATATATTAAATAAAGATAAGTATATAATGATACATTTTAAACCATTACTCAGATTGCAAAAACTATATTCAATTTGACTTTGAGTAAAGAAAATGTTTCCCCTAAAATAGTTGATTAAATTATACTGATGTTTAAAAACAATGGATTAGAGCCCTACTAGTCACCTTGGAAGAATTTTTACCACACGTTATTGGATTAAAAGAGGAAGACTCAGAGTGATATATATAGTTTAGGTCATTTTTTGTTAAGTCCCAGCAATATTTTCTTTCTAAAATGATGTATATGGACACATGCATTTTATAATGGTTAGATTATATGACTAAAAATTAGTTATAAAATAATTGCTTAATCATTTGTTAATATGCATTACTTTAGTTGGATGGGAAGCTAGTAGAAGGAAGGGGTAATATGGTGTGATGAAAGTGAGATAAGAAAAAAATAGATAGGTGTGTGTATCATCAACTTTACATTCTGTTTGCCTTGTTATACATATACAGCTCTCAAATTCAATATATGCATTATGAAGTGATACATCCAAGACGAATTTTATTCATTGCCATGATGAACTTAACTTGTTTTACTGTTTGAGACATATAAAACTAAAACTTTTTTTTTAATCCTCAGATTTGTGGATATTAACAGCTAGATAGATATATAGAATCTACATATTTTAAGATGATATGATAAAATAAAGATTCACATAATTTTACTTCTCTGAGATTGTTTCCTCTTGATTTTGAAAAAAAAAAATAGAAAACATGAAGTCCTAAATGGTTGTGAATAGCAAATGATATGACATATGAACAATGCATATTGAAATACATCATCATTCAAATTTATATATTGTTTTGAAAATCAACAATATTTTAAATTATCCAGTACATAAAGATAAGTTAAATTATGACCATGGATAAAATTTAAGCAGATATTTTCTTCTATTAGTTTAATCATAA
Source organism: Tarsius wallacei (assembly GCA_963574415.1). Classification (NCBI taxonomy): domain Eukaryota; kingdom Metazoa; phylum Chordata; class Mammalia; order Primates; family Tarsiidae; genus Tarsius; species Tarsius wallacei. Next base: position 10,330 of record CAUYQG010182891.1, read on the forward strand.
TGTCATATAAGTTGAATCTCATGTAAAATTGTTTTTGATCATTTACCCAACATTTGGTTATCCTGTAATACTGTGATATAGTAATAAATCTTTTCCCTAAAATGTATTTAAGTCAAAATATAATTATCTCACTTGGCAGTAATTTGCCTTAACTGGTTTCTTATCTCCTCATATTGCATTTTACTGTTTTAGACATGGAGATCTTTAAACCAAATTTATTAAAAGTTATTAGTCAATCATACAAATAGATAAAAAATACTTATCAGCCCACAAAAGGTTTTGCCAGCCCTTCTGCTTTTGTGACATCCCAGATGTAGTAAAACAAATGTGATTTTCATTCTTTATGACTCATTCTGCAGAAGTTCTAGTCCCTGGCATCCATAGCAATGACTAATTTCTAAATGTTAATTATTATTTGTTAATTGTTTTTACTTGACTCTTTGAGTATAATATTGTCATGGTCTACTAACATCTAGATAATCATTAACATGTTTCTTCTATAACAAATATTGAAATATGTTAATGCACATGTTTAAATGTGAGTATTTATCTAGAATAGTGGAGAAGAGTGAGAATAGAGTTGTGACAAGATATTATTGAACGAGTGATTTCCCTGTGATGACTATTCCCATTTTTCAGACAAGTCATTTCATTTGTGAAGAAAGCGCTAGGGCATCAGCTTCAATCACTGTGCTCAATAATTCTTTTTCTATTATTCAAAAAGAAATTGTTTTCCTGGAAATTGACAACAGCAAGGAAAGATGATAAAAGATGATTCATGCAGATCCCACATGACCATATTACACTCCCACTGCTGTGTCACTGTTTCATTGGCAGTTAGTTGCTAAGTTAAACACCGGAATATGACTCTAAAAATATGGATTCTTGTCTTCATTTTTTTTTTTTTTTTTTTGATTCGGAGTCTCACTCCGTCGCCCAGACTGGAGTGCAGTGGCCGCTCCCGGCCACCGCAGCCTCGACCTTCTGGGCTCCAGCGATCCTTCCGCCCCAGCCTTCCGAGTAGCTGGAATTGTCTTCATTCTAATACTAATTCATAGTGGAGTCTTAGTTGTTTCAAGTAACATTACTAAACTTCAATGTCCTCAATACTAGAAGATGGTTAGATAATTAGTTAAATACTTTCTAAGACTTATTTAGATTGAGATTTAGCACCATTCTTTGCCTGATTGGCATGGGATGACAGGACATACCTGGTGGCAAGTGCATCTTCAAGGACATTATGTTTCTCTTTCTCTCTCTCTCTCTCTCTCTGTCTCTCTCTCTCTCTCTCACACACACACAATTCATAAATTCACCAAAATAAAATAATTATAAATCTGGACATTAATTTATCATCAAAATGTGAGCACTATTTATTCTGGGCAGCCAAGAAAGGTATAAAGAAATAGAAAACAGACTCTTACCCTGAAAAATATATGAAACAAAAAATACATTGGGGCAGGAGTGTATACGTAGAAACAAAACTAGCCAAAGACCATGTAGAGGAATTTTCACAAAAATTAGAGAGTTCAAAAAGTACAAAAGTAGCATGGATTGAAATTTAAGAGAAACTGACATTTATACTTCAGACAGTAGAAACAGAGTTCTAAAGAAAGAGACAGAAGAATTAAAGCATTGGCTAAGAATTGATAGAACTTTTTATGGCAGGGAAGGGCAGAGAGAGTTCTATGATTGAAGGATTATAAAAAATGTCAACTTATTTCTGGAAGTCAAGTGCTCATTATATTTGCCAACAAAGATGGTAATGGCGACCTTGGAGAGGAAAGTTTAAAACGCTTACCTCAAGTCCTTCCTAGTGGGAACTTACATTCTCCAATTGTATATACATTTCCCTTTGGTGGCTAGTCAGAAAGAAATCTCTCTGAGGTACAATAAAGTGAGAGAGACATTAAGTGGGAGCTGTTTTAACCGTTTCATATGTGCATTTGTCCTTTTGCATTTGTTCTTTGTGTTCCTGGCATTTGCCAATGGGGCTGTCACTGGTAGCTTTAATAAATGTTGAATGAGTTATATCTAGAAACAAACGATTCATTCTAAGTTTTCAGGGCCTTCTGTGTTCTGAACTAAAAATTCAAAGAATTCTATGGTGTGAAGGAAATTATCCAAGAAAAAAATGACTGAGGGGTAGATCTTTTACTTTTAAATTTATCTCTCTCAGTGTGTGTGTGTGTGTGTGTGTGTGTGTGTGTGTGTGTGTGTGTGTGTGCGCGCGTGTGTGTGTGTGCCATATGTATATATGGCAAATGGTACAATTTCTGGTAAATTCACACATATATTCCTAACCTACACTGCATATAGTCATTCACAAAACTTAACTTGAATATTTCCTGAGCCTTTCCTTGTTTTCTTTGTGCTCAGAGTCCACTTACTCTACATTTCTCTTGCAGTATAGAATTGTGAATTGAGTCTCTGGACTCTGACCCCCTTAGTGGCATATGAAACAGTGATCTGTATTATCATTTCCAGCAGGTTCTCTCTTTCTAGTGTCGTCCATGTGTGAGGCAAAGAGCATAAATGTTCTTTGCCAATTTTGCCAAAATAAAAGCACTCCTGTGATTCTGCCCCCAACATTGTATAGATTTTCTACTTTTATTTAGTCATGCTATTGAGAAGACTTTTGGGGAAGTTTCCTGTCACTGGTTTAATCGGTGTGATTCATCCCAGAAGGTGGTAAGACAGTGTCTTAGGGATGTCCATCAGTATTAGCTATTGTTTAACAGGCCAAGTCAGGGTAGCCTATATTCAAAGCCTCCCCTTTTACATTTTCACACATTTTCCAAGCATTCAGAATTTTTATGTAACCATCCTTGCATTGTACTCCTTATCACTTCACAGTTTACATGCCTCAATTCATCAGTGATTTGTTAGTTAATTGACAAACTGATATGAACAAACTGTTGCATTATCCTTTACATCAATTGGGTCTTAATTAATAATTTTAAAAAATGACCTAGATGACAACTAAGACCCCTACAATACAGTTAGAGAATCTGAGGAAAAATAAATACTCTGAACCACAGGAGTAACTTTCTTTTCTACTCCTCCCCTTCTTTGTGCCAGGAAGTTGTCCACACAACCAAAAAAGTCTGGTCCCGTTAATTCCCCCTCTTTTTTTTGGCTAATTTTAAATTTATAATTTTTGACTGTCAGATAGCATCAAGATAATTTAAACATATGGTTCATCGTTTTTTTCAAAATTTGATCATATTTCTGAATAATTAATTGTATTTAATCTGGTGCAGTACTATGAAAAGCTAATACAAATATAAAAATTAAATTCATTTCAGTCATATTTTATATGCTGGTTCTTATAGAAAAAATGATTAACCTATCTGATAGCTTTTATATGTTATCTACATAGGAGGAAGTGTTAAAGTACCGATATAGGAAGTTATGGTATTCTCTGTTTATATTTATACAATGCTATTTAGTTTATACATTCTGAGTATGTTAATTCAAAGTACCAGATATATAACATCAACACTCATGAGATCAAATATCAAAAGAAGAATTGGATCATTGCTTTGCTAAACTCTGGTTGGGTTGCATGGCTCTTTGATCTATCTATGCCTTATTTCCTAGCTTTGGCCCCCTCCCCTGCTTTGGGGAGGTGAATCTCCTCTTTCTCTCTCTCTCTCTCTCCTCTCTCTCTCTCTCTCTCTAATTTACTTTCTAAGTAAGCTATATTTTCTAATAAAAGTAACTATAGGAAGAGTATAATTCAAGTAAGAACAGTAAGTAAACACAAGTATGTCATCAACTATTTTACAGACTTGAGACAAGACTACTGAATCACCGTTGAAATAAATTATTCCAAAACACTGAAATTATCAAAAAAGACAAAGTAAAATTCAGATTTATATATTATTATTGTTAAAATAAATCTCTTCTTAAGAGTACAATATACTAATATTATTAAAGCACAATTTCAAAGATATTTACAAACTAAAACTCAGACAATGACTTTTACACTAGACCCAAAATTACATTATGTTATTTATTTTATTTTTACTTATCCTTTAAGAATTTCCTGTATTGTATTAATAGAAATAAAATATTTAGGTGTATATTACTTATAAACAGATAAATATACCTATATTGACATCTTATATTTGTTTTTTTCTTTTGCTGATATTAATGCATTCAGGGCATTAATATGTCACCAGTAAATACAATGTGAATATATCCCTTGAAATTGTGTAATGCCTTGGATGCATAATCAAAAGAGTTGAGAGGCCGACCAGTCAAGAAACAAACTCTGTATGTTTACTCCTGCCCTTTCATTAAGAGAATCCTGATATCATTCTGCCTTCTTCTGACTGCCCTCTTTTGTAGACCAATATTTCTTTCAAGGTCAGTTTCACAGAAAACAGTCCCTGTTTCTCAAAAGAAGGGTTGTCATTCCTCTCTAAGAAACTGCATAGAAGATAGTGTTGTCACAGAAGTTTATAAAATCATAAAATATGTATTTTTCATGTTTTCCTCCCCTCACAGATTCATTATTTTTAGACACCAGGCGATCATATGATATCCATCACTGAAACCTCAAAACTTAACTAAGTATTTTACATACACTAAGATCTTTAAAAGTATATGTATATTTATCAAATTTATGTATGAATATTTAAATGCTGGTATTGTGACTTTGCGTATGCTCTCTGCCAGACGTAGGTTGTCCCTTAGACCAAATCTGGAAATGTTTTATTCTTTTCTTTGAAAACTCAAATGTATTGCCCATGTTTTCTTGAAGGCTGCTTTTCTACATTAGCTTCACTGAAATTTCATTCAGTTTTATAGATATCTCTGTTGCAGCACTTTATATAGTGCACCGTATCTGGTTGCATGGCTTATTTCCCCAGGAAATGAATTCTACAAAGGCAAAATGTCATATATTTTTCTTATATACATTTATCACATAGTGCCTTAAAGAATGTTTGTATATATTTTACACATACATACACACAGACACACACTAATATCCATACAGATATATTTATATATATTTATATGTGTGTGTGTGTGTGTATTTATGTACTTGGTGTATATAAATACACTAAGTGCCTCCACTGATTACCTGAGTTATAGAAGTCAGATCATCTGATAGTTTGTAGTGACTGTCATATAACATGTTTTCATGAACTCTAATATGTAAAGATAATTGGAGCTGGTAAATTAGAGGTAAAACATGGTTTTGTTATTCTGGTTTCTTTGTTCGTTTATTTTGGTTTACAGTTTTGTGTTTTTTTAATGACAGCTTGAGTGAAATCCCTTTACAGAAATCAAAGTGCATGGAATGACCTTGACATATGGTCAATGAAAAAGACATTCTGCACACATTATTAAACAACCATTTAACTAAAATTTGTGGTAAGGAGAATTAGTTTTTTTATTAGTCTCTATTGTGCAGTGTTAAAAATAATAGAGGATAAAATGCAAATATAAAGTTTCAATAACCTTTTCCAGATGTTTATAGAAAACTCCGTGTAGTTAATATTTTTAAAGTTTTTAATGAAAAACAAATTTCAAAAAAAATTTCCATCGAGTATTTAAAATTTTTTAAAGTAGCCTGTATGACTCATAAAAAAAATTTAAAAATTGAAGTTTAGGTACGCTACCTATAGAGAATTTCCACTAATACTCTGATATGTTTCCAATTTCTATTATGGATACATTGTGATATAACAAAAGTCTTCAATGTTTAAAGCTGAAACATATTCAAGAATATTCTATGTTATTGGTTTCATTAACAATATTTTTTCACTTTTTTCAAGTTTAATTTATCTTTATATTCATAATTTATGTATTTTTTACAGAATTGTGGGGTACAAGTGATGATTTACTATGTAAGTAGGCTGCAGGTTCTCACTCTCCTTTGGTAGTGAACCAGGTACCCTTTGTTTTGTTTAGTGCCTCTCACTCTTCTCCCTTCCTCCCTCACTCCCCTAGCAGTGCCCAGCAACTGCCAATCCTTTTACACCTTTTTTTCTTTATGTCTCTCAGGTCCGTGGAATTTACTGTATAAAATAAAATATAAATTTGACAACAAATTGTAATATCTATGTAAATTTTCAGGTATCTCCTTTGTTTAATATAAAATCTTTATGAATACTTTTGCTACTAATCTATTATTTTCCTTTTATGTGGTTGGTTTTACTTCATTGATATGTATTTTTAAAAGCATTACTGTTTTGTATAGATATTTTTAACATCAAAGAGTATTATTCAACTTCTATCACATATTTTAAATTCATCAAATCCTATTTTTTTATTAATTTCTACCCTATATGACCAAATATGTCTTTTAAAACAATTGAAATTTTTCTAGTAAGGGGGATTAAACATACAAAATTATTATTTTTAAATCTCCAAATTAATATATTCTGATAGTAAACCCTTCAAAGTATAAAGACATTCATAAAGTAGAAAATGGAAGTCCAGCATACTGTAGTTCTCATTGTAAAGGTCTTTCACTTCTCTGGTTAGGTGGATGTTAGGATATTTCACTTTTCTTGTAGTAACTGTGAATGGGATTGTGCTTTTTATTTGGCACTCTGTATGCTTGATGATGGTGTATAGAAATGCAGCTGTCTTTTGCACACCGGTTTTGTACCCCGAGAGTACACTGAAATCAATTATCTGTGCGAGGAGACTTTTGACAGACTCCCTAGGGTTTTCAAGATATAGAATCATATTGACTACAAACAGGGATACTTTGACTTCCTCTTTTCCTATTTGGAAACCCCTGATTTCCTTCTTTTGCCTGATTGCTCTGGCTGGAACTTCTAGCACTATGCTGAACAGCAGGAATGAGAATGGATATCCTTGTGTAGTTCCTGTTCTCAGAGGGAATGTTTCCAATTCTGCCCATTGAGCAAAATGTTGTCTGTAGGTTTATTATAGATGGCTGTTACTGATTTGAGGAATGTCCCTTTTATTCATAGGTGCTCAAGAGTTTTTATCAAGAAATGATGCTGGTCTTATCGAATGTTTTTTCTGTGTCTAACGATATAATCATGTGGTTCTTAGTTTTACATCTGTTGATATGCTGGATTAGTCTTCCTCAGAAAGTTGAACAAGCCGTATGTAATAATACCACATTAAAAGATAAAAGGAAATTATCAAAGTGCCATATGTAGAAAAACAATTCTGAATTCTTGGTGTCTGATTTAGTTTTAAATACAGTGCATTTTGATTACACATTAATGGATGCATGGAAAAGCAAAACTAAACAGATTTTGTTCTCTGAGAAGGAGATAGCTTGATTTCTGTATGTTTGTATGGGAATGTATCCAGAAAAAAGGGGTTAATGGTTGTTGGCTCAATTAGTGCAGCTTGAATGAACAACTTTTTTTAGAGCTTGAGGGTAAATTAAGACAACATTTAGCTCTCCTTCTTATTAGCTCTGCATAAATTCTCCCAAGAGCCTAATTAGCTCTGTCACAGTAAGTGTCTCATCCATTTACACAGGAGAACATTTTCCTTTCTCTTACATTTTTCCATGTAATAAACTATTGCAATATTGAATTTAAACTCTTTTTTTAAGTAGTGATATGAAGTTTGCTGAAGGTTATAACATTTCTTAAAATTAAATGGACACTTTTGACATTTTTGTGATGCAAGGGTTATAGACTTAATATTAAGCAACAGAACACTTATGGCAGGAAAGTGACCTCCTCCTGTTCAATTATTTTCACTGTGACCACTATATCCTTCATTAGATACAGATTTGTTTTGGTGCTTGCAGTGTATCTGTTATCCTTAAATGATTTATTGTAAAGGAGGAATGAAAAAGAGCGAGGGACAAAAAAACAAACAAACAAACAAATTAAAAAAAAGGAAGAGGAGAGAGAGAACATGAAGAGATTATTCATTTAATGTTAGTAAAACAAAATCAAGCATTCTTCTGAAATTACAATCATGTTTTATATCAAATATTTAAAATTCACAGTCAAATGAGTCCTCAGTCATTTTTATCTGTGGGGCATATTTAGACCCAAAAAGTGACCAAGGGACACAGTTTATAGAATGGAGTGCCTGACCTTGAGGCTGGAGTGTTACACACACAAGTTTTTGCACAGGAAAGCTTGTGTACACACACACAAGATTCTTCACACTGCAAGAAGGTCAGCAGTGGAGGGGAGAAAGAATATGGATTGTGCTTAGGAAGTTTTCTGCTATCAGCTTCATTCAGGTTCAGGCTCTAATCTTCTAGGAGTTGGCAAAGTCTACTTTGAGCCTGGTCTTTTCGAACAATATTTATAAATCATGTTGATGAAAATAGCTTTTAAATACTTACATACGTGGTTGGTAAGTGTACTTCTACCTGTACCTTTGACCCAAGTCCTACACATGTTACAAGAGGTTGTTTTGTTTTCTAAAAACAAATTAGAAATTAACTATGAAGAAAATATATTAAAATAAGTTATAAATGTTACATTAGGCTCTATATAAAAGTACAGAAACTCACAAGAAATTCTCATCACATAGTATTTCAGCAATTAAAGTTTAAAGGAGTTTACACTCACTGCATCTTCATTTTCCACATTCCATCATTTTCCTTGCCACAGGAGAGTCCTAATCTCCAGTTTTCTGGATCCATTTTTTTTTTAAACTTTTAAATTTTTTTAATTTTAAAATTGTGGGGTACATTTCAGGATTAGGTAAACAAATATTCACTGTGGAGGTACCCTTGTTGATGAGGTGTGCCCCCATTCCCCAGGCAATTTCCACTATTGTCTATCCCTCCTCCCTGCTTCCCCTCCCCTCCACAGTTTCACGCTACAATCAATCCCTTTCTTACAGTATTGTGGCGGTTGTTCAAGGTCTACTTATGAGTGAGAACACGTGATACTCAGTTCTTTGTTTCTGTGAAAGATCAC
>CAUYQG010182905.1:0-25202 GCA_963574415.1 Tarsius wallacei
CTGATGTTCTCCTGTTTTGTGGATGTCACCCTCTAGGGTTCTCAAATGAATGCCTAAGGTGTTTTCTAGAGCTGCAACTGTTTGTGGGTCTGTAACTCAATGTTTTGCCTTTTTATCATTTTGAGATAGCAACAAATTCGATTCTGCTCTTAAGCCCCTCTCTGCTTGGCTTCTTAGTCATTTTTTGTTTGTTTTGTTTTTTTGGTGCAACTTAACCAGAAAGTGGCTATAGAGAGAAATCACTGAGTTTGGGGCTCACTTCCCTGTGCCTTGTTTTTCTCTGAAGTCTTGTCTCCCAATCCCTGACTGCCTTGAATTCAAAGTTCTATTTCCCCATCTGTGAGACTGCTGCCTAAACTCCGCTGCTCCTCTACTTTGTAGTACCCTCTTTGCTTCTCAGCTTCTTGCTCCACATCAAAAACTGGCAAATGTTTCAAGGAGAAAAAAGTTGTGCAGGAATTTGGGCTCACTTCAGTGCACTTTCCTTCTCTCAGAGGCATGCCTTCTCAGGTTCTAGCTGCCTTAGATGCCTTTAAACATGTGGTTTTTGTATATTGTCTGACTTTTCTAGTGAGCATTCCTGCTGAGATCTACTGCAAGATATGCCACCAGAGTTAGAAGATTTTATCATTTTAAAATTTTAATAAACACATGCTACAGTCTCCAACCAATCCAAAGTAAAAGAAATAAAGCAATATTTAATAAAATAGAACAATATATGACTACCTTTCTATTATTTTCTCTATATGTTGGAATGTATAATAGCTTCTGGGATTTCCTGATATAAGACCACTTCAGGTTTTGGTCTTGCTTATGTTAAATAGGAAAAGCAAGATTAAAATGTTACTTAACTATTTGTCTGGATGAAAAACTTTCATTGTCTGGAAATGCTGACATTACTACAGTGAGGTCACAGGTATAGGAAAGCATAGCACTGTGGTTCAAGAATTCATCTCCATCTCAGTTCTGCCATATGCCAGTACGCTGTGGTATAGGCACTGATATAATTTATAGGCTGAGGTGAGTTCCATTGCTTGGAGTTAGCATCATTTTTTCTGCAACACAAATATCTCAGTGGCTCAGGAGGTCTACAGCTGCCAATCACTTCTGCAGTCATCAGAAAGGGAAGCTCCATTTTAAATTGACGATATTTTAAAAGCTGTCAAATAACAGCCAGAGGGATAGTAAGTATGTCTGTCAGAGGGCCCTCCACCTTTCGAAAATAAACACCCACTTTAGATGTAGCAAAGGCAAATAGTACCATCTTCCCATTTTCCATTCTTTTAGTAAATATTATATAGTAGCTATGCATGTTCAGGTGCTCTGAGAGATACAGAAGGAATCAAAACATTATCCATAGCAACGTCTGCATCTTAACACTTTATGGAGTAGCCAGGACTCAGTTCACTAGTTAAAGCAGTCTGCTGTTAAGTGCAAAAATATTTGCTGTACGAGGTAAGTGCTCTGGGAGGTTGGCCAAGAGAGAGATCTATGCCATGTGGAGGAATCTGTGAGGGCTTCCTGGGAGGAACAGGTCTCATTGATAGCAATGCCCAGCAGCTCATAGCCACTGCTTCCAGGGATGAAATGGGACCTACCTCTGCTCCATAATTTCTCTGGTTCTTTCTTCCTTTTTTGATTCTGTGGTCTGAACAACATTTGACAGCAAGTTGTCACTTTAGCATTCTGTGGTTTATTCCTGGGAAAATGTATCTTCAGTGCAGATGGATGCAATGAGATGTCTTCCTAGGTTTTCTTTTCCCTTAGATCAAGTATCTTTGTCCTCAAGAATAAACACTCACCTGCACCACACCTCCCCTTTCCTTGGGAGTCAGCAGTTGCCAGAAGAAGAATAAAAGGTGGGAGCAATCAAAGAAAGAATCAGGGCCCAAGTTGCTTGGGCACTGTTGCTCAGAGCTTTGAAGGAGTTTCAATAAATTGGTGTTGTCGAGAAAGAATGCTGTTTCATCATTTCCTCCCTTTTTCTTGTTGGCTTCATGAATTTTTCCAGAAGGCAATGGCTAGAACTTTATGGAAACCAAATGAAATGTTGCATGAGAGAAATAAAAGAGAATTGATTCAGAATATTAATTCATCTCCTCTATATAGTTTAGTAGTTTAGATTCCCCCTTGGAATCCAAAGGGGATTTGTTATTTAAGGCTCATGTTAACTTGTCAAGTTGCTTAGCTCCAGAAATAGTTCTTTTAATAGGTTAAGGCTCCAGGAAGGAGACATCCTGGGTCTAAAGGGAGAGAACAAGCCGGACGTGAAGGAGACAGGACTGTGAGCCGATGCGGAAGGCAGGCGGGACATAGCAGGAATTCACGTTATTTTGTTGAACTGATTATTGCAATCGAGTGGCATTTTGCATGTGATGACCCTGCACTCTTACTTACGTGCCTGGGAGTGAATGTGTCCTTCCTCTGGCCATAGTTCGTATATCGGACAGTTGTTAGAATGAGGACTACAACACTCAGGAGATACACACACCCATCATCATCTCCACCTCTGGGAAACTTTCAGCAACTCCCATGGTGCCTTTGGGGACGTGATGGAGAAATGGGAGCTAAGAGTTGAAGGACACTACCCAAAGAGTTGGCATTAGGACACTGAGCCCTACTAGAGGAAGTTTCCAGAGTGTGCGCATGGTTCAAGACTTCAGCCCTTGCCTTCACTTGGTTTAACATTTTAGCTAAAGGTTCAGAGGAAGATATTAATGGCATCTGTAGCCTAGGAGTGTGCAAGCTTATACTGTAAAGGACCACATGGTAAATATTTCAGGTTTTGCAGGCTGTATGGTCTTTTTTACAACTATTCAACGATATTGCTGTAGTTCAGAAGTAGCCATTGCTAGTAAACACATGAGCTGTGCTGCATTCCAATAAAACTTGATTTTTGAACACTAAAATTCGAATACAATATCATTTTTACTTAATCATGAAAAGTTATTCCTTGTTGTAGTTTCTCCCCAATCATTTAAAAATGTAAAGTCAATCTTTTTTCTTTTTTTTTTGGAGTCAGAGTCTCACTCCATTGCCCAGGCTGGAGTGCAGTAGCACATTCACGGCCACCCTAGTGTCGACCTGCGGGGCTCCGACGATCCTTCTGCCTCAGCCTTCGGAGTAGCAGGAACTATAGGTGCACACTACTACACCTGGCTAATTTTTTGATTTATTGTAGAGACGAGGTTTCACCAAGTTGCCCAGGCTGGTCTCGAACCCCTGGGCTCAGGCAATCCTTTTGTCTCCGCCTCCCAAAGTGCTGGGATTACAGGCTTGAGCCACCTGTGCGCAGCCATAAAGTCACTCTTAGCTTGGGGAATGTACACAAGGTAGTAGAGTGGGCTTTGCCTGCGGGGTATAGTCTGCCAACCTGGGGTGTAGGCACTAGGAGGCTTTGGAAAGATTCCTGTTACAGTTGATGATAGATTCAAGATCCCTGAGAGACTTGAGCAACATAAAAGAATGGACCAAATCTAATAAAATAAAATGTGGTAGAACTCATTCGGCAAATATTCATTCAGCATCTACTGTGTGTCAAGCACTGTTCTTGTCTCTGTCTACACAGTAGTGAACCCTATAGTCAAAGTCCTGCCCTCAGGAAATTATGTTGTTTTGTACCCTGAAGACAACTAGTTATCACAGTTCAGGCTGGGCTCTTAAGAGCAAAACACCTGGCCAGGCTCAGTGGCTCAGCCTGTAATTCCAGCACCTTTGGGAGGCCGAGGTGAGTGGATTGCCTGAGTCCATGGGTTCAAGACTAGCCCGAATAAATTGGTGAGAACTTGTCTCTAAAATAAATAAAAAATTAGCCGGGCATGGTAGCACGCGCCTGTAGTTCTGGCTACTTGGAAGGCTGAAGTGGAAGGATTGCTGGAGCCTATCAAGTCGATGCTGGAGTGTCCGGGAGCATGCCACTGCACTCCAGCCTGGGTGACGGAGTGAGACTCCAACTAAAAAAAAAAAAAAAAAAAAAAATGGGCAAAACACCTTTTGCCTTTGGAGATAGTGACAAGATTCTACTCTTAGGTTTAAGATGAACCCGCAAATACAGGATGAGAGCCATATTTTGTCTGGGGTCTCAATTGACTCAGTGTGAGTCAGTGGTGTGTTGCAGCTGAATTAAGGTAGCATGACCTTAAGCTGTGATAATAGAAATAAAGTGTTTGAAGCAAAGGGTGTGATCCTCCGTTTCATCTCTGGCTGCTCAAGCCTTACCTTGAATATTGATCTAGAAATGTTGTGATTCCTCCTATTATTTATGAGGGCTTTCTTTGTGCCAGACATGAGATTAGGCAAGAGTTTCTCAGGAATACTGTAGCAACTGAGTCTGGGCTGTTGCCAAAGGCCCTCCCTTTATTTATGATGCTATGGTACAGACAGGAAAAAAAATGTGAATTCAGAGGGGTCTGGAAAATCATGAGGGTTACAAAATCCACCAATAGTACTAAGAGTTTCAAAGCTATGTCTCTATGAAAGAGACTGATATGAGGACATAGCTGTGCCCTTCCACCATCAACATCTCAGGGCAACTGTTGGCAACACAATAGTGAGCTGGACATGTCCTGGTTCAACCAATTTAGGCAATTTCTATTTTCTGAGAACCTTTTAGAAGTAGAGTAAGCCCTAAGTTATCTGCTATTGGGATTATTCATTATTTTGGGACTTTCTCATTACCATCGTGCAGTGGACAATAGTGTTCATAATTATGACCTTGAGACACTAAATATATTATTATTTTTTCTTTTTTTATTATAAAGATGTGGGGTACAAGTCAGGATTAGGGATACAAATAAATATACTATTAAAGAGTAAATAGTGTTTAATATCATCTTGATATTAAATATGTAATACTATGTTTCAATTGATTTCAAAAGTACCTTGGATATGATAAATACAACTCTTTATGAACCAGAATGTTTGATTATCAAGCATTCATTTAGTCTTCAACCAACTCAGATAACAGATCACAAGTCTCCTTTTACATGGCTGTAGAAAGGAGTTACCGGTGTGGAAATAAGCCATCTCTTGCCCTGAAAGATCTGAGATGCAACATTTTCAACCCACGTATCTTCTGAAGGGATCGGTGAAGTGTGAGGGACTCTGAATATTAGTCCTTTGAAAACCTAACATATTTCACCAATTCTAAGATATGTGTTTCTTCCCCTCAATATTTTTGAAATAATGATGCATCTTAAAATCAATGGTGTCTTAACCATTTGAAGTTTGCCCTCCCTCCCTTCCTTCCCTCCTCTTTCTCTCTTTCTTTCACATAAAAATACATCTTTCAATTAATAGAATTTTACATTTGATGAAATATGGAATTTAAAAATCAACTATTTTACTTTTTTTTTTTTGAGTTGGGAGTCTCACTTTGTCGCCCAGACTGGAGTGCAGTGGCCGCTCCCGGTCTCCGCAGCCTCGACCTGCTGGGCTTCGGTGATCCCTCCGCCTCAGCCTTCCGAGTAGCCGGAACTACCGGCCTTGCTACCACGCCCCGCTAATTGTTGATTAATTGTAGAGACGAGGTCTCGCCAAGTTGCCCGGGTGGGTCTCGAACCCATGGGCTCAGTCAATCCACTCTCCGCGGCCTCCCAAAGTGCTGGGATTACAGGCTGAGCCACCAAGCCCAGCCCTATTTTACTCTTAAAGGTAGTAACTTTGCAGTGGGCTTTGCAGGAAGTTGATGGCCATAATCTCCATTACTCCTTTCCCAAAGCTACCCCAAGTAATAATAATAATAATAATAATAATAATGATATTCCTTAACATGGAAAATTGATGTTTTTTCAATCTTATGTAAAGCATGAATAAAAGCTATTTATTTTTATTTACTAGTAACAAAAACTCTAATAAAAAAGAACAACATGTTTGCTGTGCAGATGCAGCTTTAACAAGTTTTTGTCCCCATTCAAGCCAGATTGCTGACCCTATGGTTCTTCTGTATTAAAAAGTCAGTGGTGCCATTCCAAAAGAGAAGCAATTTTATTTTGAGTATGTCTCTGCATTTTTGAATGAAGCAGCCGCTAAATCCCTTTTTCTTCGTCAGCATACTTGCTTGCAATGCATAACAGAGTCTAGATGAAAGTAATATTTTTATTTTAGACCAAGACAACTTTTCGGTCACTTGCTAACACATAGATTCACTGGATAAGAATGTCCCGCTAGTCTTTTCATTTAAATCAAGACCAGAAGGCTTTGGTAAAAGGATCATTCTGCACTTGGTCTAGAGGTAGGGGAGACCTCATTCTCCAAGTTAGATCTCTAAGAGTGAGCAGAGTGGTTGGTGTGACTGGGATTTAAACGCTTTCGACACATTTTCCTTCTGTTTTTCATTCTGGGTAGTTCCTCTCAGAGTTCAAAGACTCTTTCAGGGCTGTAGAAACTTAGTGATATATGACTATCTCTAAGTTTGTCCTACTTTCTGCTTTTAACAGTAATCAAACTTCATTCCTCAATTTAATTTGGCTACACAGAGCTTGGATTCTAACTATAAGGGATTTCTTGTGATGTCAGGGAGACATAATCCTACATTTCTTAGCCTTCTCAATGGAGGGAATAAAGAAAGTTGACAAGCTTTAAAAGACGAGATTGTTTTGTCTTTCTCTTTGCTTTATATTTGAAGTTATTTTGTACAGTCTAACAATCATCTGCTTTCTTTTCTGCATCTTTGGTCAAAAGCTTTGTGTAGGAAAAAATACAAAGTAAAAGACATATTCATGGAAAGATCTGCTTAACCAGACATTCTGCAACCTCTGTTACCTTGCTGTATAGCATTTCAATGTCTAGTCTGGAAAAAATGACAAAATCTACACTTTTAACATTTCATTCTGTCAGTTCTTTTAGCTCCAATTTGTTATCAGGCAGCTCTGCAAAATTACAAACACAACAAAAAAAATTATGCAGTAATTCAAATGGAGACATTAGCATTATTTTTTGTTTGTGCTACTAAATATCCCAGGTCTTTTGTTTTTCTTTTTTGCACAGATAATTAGTTAATATTTTTAAGAGCTTTGGGGATGTCTGATTTTTTATTTTTAAACTACGAGAGGGAATACCCTGAACCCTTCCCAAGAGTCTTCATCGTAACCCCAGTCTGAGACTATCTCCTACCTGAGAAGCAGTTAGAAATCAGCTCAAGAAACTTCACTTTCATCATTGAAGACCTTGCTCATGTACATGGAAGCTATTCCTTTTAAAACTTTTGTCCAGCAAAATATTTCTTCTCTACCGGAAACTGAAATGTTCATTTTAGTAAACAGAATCATATCACCTGTGTCTGCCCACCTGTCTTTGTCTCTCTCTTCCTTTCTTTCATCTGGCAGGCCTGAGCACAGCACAAAATTATTTTAATCCCAAGAACAGTTTCTCCCATAATATATATTTCATAAACTCTTTAATTATTGTTCTTAAAATAGTCATTTTCTTCCCATAAAGTAACATTTGTTATAGAAATGACAAAACAAAAAACAAAAAACAAAAAAACCCGAAAGTAGAATGAGAAAAATAAATTTCACCCAAATTTCCACTTTCCAGATGCTGAAGTTTCGGTGTCGTTTCCATTTGGCATCTTTTTTGGGGGGATAAAATTTGTTGTTGTGGGTTTTTGGCTTAGATGAAACTAATTGGTAATGAAATTTGTATTCTTCACTTTTCACTTAACAAAATTTTGTCTTTGCAAATGCTATTCAAATCATGCATAAGTATGACTTTTCTTGGCTGCATGTTATTCTACCATGTATGTTGACCATATTTCCTCTATTATTCCACTACTGTTGGCTGTTTAGAGCAAATCCAGTTTTCACTTGCATTTTAAGTGACTATATAATGATTACCTCTGGGACTAATTGTCAGCATTTTATCTCTATAACTTTCCCTAGTGCAGGAACCAGCAAACTGTTTGGGAAAGGTCCAGGTAGTAATAAGCAATTTAGGATTTTCAGGCCAGGTGCTCTCTGACAACTACTTATCTTTTCCCTTGAAGACCAAAACAGCCATAGGCAATATGTAAATAAATGGACACAACCAGGTTTCAATAAAACTTTATTTATTAAGACAGAATTTGGTCCTCAGGCCGTAGTTAGCCAGCTTCTGTTTTAGTGTATACAAATTAATACTTTTAGGCCTCAAAACCTTTTTTTTTTTTTAGAATTAAGCAGGTAATTCATTATAAGTCAAGTGTGTTGTTCTCACTCAATGACTCCTTTACAGTTAATAGATCCAAACAGGCTCACCAGCAGCAGTTCACAGCCAGCTTCCAAAACAGAGAGTGGTTCCATACCTGCGGCTCTGCTGTTAGGGTCAGACAGGCTATCTCCCAGGCTATAAAGCCCCAGGGAAACCATCACCTGGCCTGGAGCAATGACAATTGTTACATTATTTACCCACATGTCAACTATGTTGACCAAGAATGATTGTAAAGGGCCTCGCCCATGTTTGTACCTGCATTTGCCAGACCATGGCTAGTTCTAGCCTCCAGCCAGCCAGTTAACAAGCCAGAAAAGCAGAGCAGAGGAAAAAATGCAGTGAAACTCGTTTGACTGTTTTCATAGAGCTAAATCCTCCAGTTCTTAGAGTTTGGGCACCACCTCCCCAAACCCAGTTCCTTTGAAAGTTTGAAATAGAACAAGTTAACTATGAGAGGTACTGAGCCTTTGATTTTTTCTTATCATTTCAAATCCCTTTTGTAGCTGTTGTGTAGAGTACCTCAAAGGGAGAGGATCTTTGAACGCTTCTAAGCGGTGCCAAAAATACATGTGTGTGCATGCATGAACACACAAAATTGTGGGTGAACTCTCTCACTCTAGGAATAATCAAAAGGAAGTTCAGAAGCAATGATGTCTGTATATTTTCATGGGTGTAAGAAGTGCAAATAGTTGTCATAAAAAACTCCCAATCAGCCTGCTTTTTTCCAAGGCAGGAAGAATGCTTTCAGGTGACCATACTCTCAAGGTAGCGTGGAATGTTTCCTAAAACACTAGGAGGTAGTTTCTGAACGTGTACTGCCATTAGACCAACCATAATATTGAGAAAAAGCCAGACAGGGCTTTCATATTGTAACCTGAGATGTGATTTTTTTTTAGCCTGTATCAGGGTTGTCTCAAGTTACTTATTTATAATTTATTGCTCATGAGGAAGAGCTAATTTGGAGTTATTATATTTTGTCTTGAAGCTGATATTTGAATGAGCAGCAGAATCACGGCCCACCCACTCTAGGGTTTGCCAACGATAGATTTGCTTCTTTATCCTTAAAGTCAGTTGAGGAATTTTAGAGAAGAGAAGACAAATGTCAGTAGAGAAATCTTAACTTAATAATATGGACGAAGATCAGGTTTCCCTTTTTCTGGCTGCCTCCCGCTTGGAATCCTTTTGTTGACTTCTTGAAACTTCCTGTGATTTATAGGACCCCTTTCCTGTAGGCCGAATGCCTTTTGATTAAGAAGTGAACCACAGCTCTGAAACCACAGGGACAGCTGGTGTTTGAATTACCCAGAACACTTACTGCTATTTTCTGCTTTGTTGTGCGAAGACACATCATCTTAATGCCAAAAGTTGCCCCAAACACAAGGCGGTACACCATTGCTCTAGACAACTGTTGTTCCCTGTTTTGTGCACATTTTACCTGCAGAGTTCTTAAAGAAGAAAGTCTCTGGACTTCTTATATGGGTAGGTGGGTGGGAGGGTGGTGTTCTACTTTGTGTGTTCTGGATTCTTTCCCATTCTAAAATTCAGCAATTAATTAAGACTCTGGGATCCTGCCAATGTCCTCTCAACTACTTAGAACAGTGATTCCAAGGGGGCAGTTGTAGAGCTCTGTCTTCCTAAAGGATCATATGAGGGCATAGGGTAGTTGGTGTGATGGTGATGGGAAATGGGTTGTTTGTGTGTGTTGTTTGCAGACAAAGCAGGGATCACTCCGTTGGTCAGATTTCTGATACTTTCAAAGAAAATTAAAAGAGAACATGATGTTTTCATTTGTCAAAGTGGAGCATAGGTGAAGAAAGGATGAAAAGTACTCATGTGGAAGTTGACTAGATCAAACCCTATAAGTAGGAAAAACGTATTAATATGTGACTGAATGAAAATCTCTGCTCTGAGCCCCCTGCAGGTCTCTGATGTGTCTAGAATCACCAGTATTGGAGCCCCTCCTTTGAGACAGACTGAACAATCAGAAGGACTTAATAAATGTCCTTTGGCACCTGGGAGGGAAAGCAGATTAACGCACCACCAGCCGGGAACACAAGAAGGGCACCATGTTATCATTGGGCTTAGAAAGCAGATCACAGTAACCTGGGACAAGTGGCAGAAAGGTTTTTAATAAAGAGGAAGGTAATAATCTAATGCAGAGCTGACCAACTACTGGCCATGGGCCACCGACCCATTGCCAGTTTTTGTAAATAAAGTTTTATTGGAACACAGCCATGCCATTTGTTTACATACCGTCTATGGCTGCCTTTGCACTACAGCAGCAGATTAAGTTGTTGAGACAGACTGTATGACTCCACAAAAGTGAAAATATTTTCTCTCTGGCCTTTTAGAGAAAAATGTTGTCAACTCTTGCCCTAGAATATGAGTCCCTATCAGAGAAGGATATCCCAGATGGTCCTTAAGGGGGAAGACCATTGCAGAGTCAGACGGCACATGAACACACTCTGCCCAGGGGAGGCGGAACAGAGGAAAGAAGAGTATTGTGTGTTTTTATCTCTTTGAGTTATTTCACTTGAACTTCTCTAGTTGTGCTTTGTCATGATTTAGCAGCAAGAGTGGTTGTCAGGGTGGCTGTGGGCAAATTAATTCCTTGTCTATTTATTTGCTACTACCCACACATCTTTGGTCAAATGAAGATGGAATCCAGTCTGGAACTTGTGCTGAACTCTGTGCTTAAAACAACTGTGGTGAGGGGTAGACACGTATTCTTGGGTGATTCATGTGCTGAGGTCATTGTTCTATCTGAAAGCAAACAGAATGGAAGGCACACCCTAGCAGGGGTGTCCTCCATGGCTCCTATCTGGGTGTCCTAATCACAAGCCATGCAAATGCTCTCACATGCTCTGCCTCCATGACTGATGGGAGGAGGCCAGCATGGAATTATGAGAAATGTGCTGCCAGGACTGTTCAGAGAGGAGACCATGGCCTGGGAAGACGATACTCCGGTGCTATTAGAGAGTTACAGAGAATGTGTTCATGAGTGTTCCTGGATAACACAAGGCAAGGAGCCCTGTGTATAGACACACCTGTGTGTACAGACTCCCTTGTGTAGTGTTCTCAATGACTCCCTCCAATGATGCCAACCAGTGTGATCAGCTCTGGAGGTCATTTCAGGGGTGAGAGACTACACAACAATCAGAAGCATGTTTTCCAGGGCCACTCCTTTTATGTTTTTTTCCTGGGTCCAGCTCCTGAAACGTGGCTATGCTCCATGAAAAGGAGGCAGTCAATCTTTTCTGTTTCCACAGCAGTGGAAGTAGAGTTGCTTGGTATTGCCGTGCCCAGTGGGAAGAGACAAAGGAAGACTTGCAGTGGGCTCCTCCTTCCCGAATAAAAGACTTGGTTGTCTAAGGGGCAGGGTGGGGATATAGTCCTGGTGTGATTCTCCTGTTTGCTTCTTTTGGATTTTTCTATTTATGCTTTAAAGGGTAGAGCTAGCCAAAGGTAATTTTCTAACCCAGTAAAGGACCATGTTGCAGAACTTCCAGACTTCAATCTGTTACTCTAACTCACATTATTAGGGAAAAGTGATGGAAGGGGGGGCATTCAAAGCTTAGCAATTTTGTCAGTGGCCAGTCCCCCAATTCCATAGTGTGTAAGTTTGCTTTTTTTTTTTTAAACAGAAGATGCAGATTCAATCATATCATGCAATTCTTTAAGTCACATTGTAAAGTTTTAGAGGCCATATCATCATATTTACAGCATCATCTTGCTGGTTTCCTTTCTGACAAATTCTCTTTTGGTCTAATTATGGATCTAATGATTGGTGAACATTTTTTTTTCTGTTGGAGCTGCAACTCTAGGTTCGGAGTATCTCACCTGGGTTCAGTACAATTCTGGAGTAAGTATATGCACCTGGAAATAGTTCTTAGCCTGGTCTCTGGATCACAGGGAACACGTCACCTATAAATCAACTTTTGCTTGATCCTGGCGCGT
The DNA here is from genome assembly GCA_963574415.1 of Tarsius wallacei. Lineage (NCBI taxonomy): Eukaryota > Metazoa > Chordata > Mammalia > Primates > Tarsiidae > Tarsius > Tarsius wallacei. The sequence continues at coordinate 12,145 of CAUYQG010182905.1, forward strand.
CCACCTTGATGAGGTTCCTGGGGCACCCAGCCTGTTACTCTCCTTCCTCAGATACTTTTGTGGGATGGTTCCCATTCAGAGTCCTCTTGGAGTAGAATGCAAGGCCTCTGACCCAACAGTTTTCCTGTGGGGTCTACCTTCAGGGCGAAGTGGTATCATGGGAAGTTCTTTGGCCTAAAGAATAACAACTGCTTCTCCCTGAGGTTTATTTTATGGCCATTAGACTTTAAAATGAATTCATTAAAATAAATAAATAAACAAACAAGAATTTAAAATGAGTTGTGCTATTCTTGTCTGCAAAATGGAGATCTGGATTCCTCTACAAGGCGATTGAGGCACTAGCCTTTCTTATAATTTTACCGGTGAAGAAGTAAGCTGAAGGGGAATATAGAAAGATGCACAGAGAGTTTCATGGTAATGACAAAGGAGGCTGATAGTGTGAGAGCCACAGAAAAGGATCCGTAAAGGGAGATAAGCTCAAGGGCCAGATGCTGCTGTATCTGGGTGAGATTATCATTCCTTGAATATGTGGGCAATATAGTTAAGCCTAGTTGGGCAGAACTGGTAACAGGTGCTCTTGGGCACTTTTATTGTTTTGTTATGTGTGTAACACTCTTCAGCCAGAGTAAAATAAACACGTATCTGGGTTATTTAATAACAAGGAAAAGGCCACACACCAATTCAGGATGAAAAGACAAATAGAATACTCTCCTTGGACAGGTGGCAGGTACCAGGAGGCACAGGGTCCAGGAGGGTATTAAGGTGAGGGGTTTAACTGCAATAAGGAACTTTCAGAAGTTACGACCTAAAGCCAAGGGTGTTGCTGGGTGCTGAAACCCTCCTACCTCCCATCTTGGTAGTGGTGTTTGGAGGAGGGGAGGAACAAATCTACCTACAGGGAAAAGTACCCAAGAATGGCAGATCTGACCATCCTGTGGGAAGGCTGAGGTCCAGTCTACCGGGTGGAGGTTCAAACGAGCTGCCAAATAGGAAGGGGTCAGGGGTCACCTCCTGATCATGGGCTTTGAGTTATAGAGCAAAGATCTTAGCTCCAGGGGGTTGGGATGAGTCAGAAGACAGTGGGGTGGAGCCCGGAAAGAAGGTAGCCACAAAGAAGCAGAGTTACTGCCTTGAGCCAGAGTTGTGACTTCTTTCCATGGACCAGGTGGCTGCGGGCAAGGGTCACTGGGCAGAGCGTCAGGGGCTGGGGCCAGCAGACCTTACCTCCCGAGAGCTTCCTGGATTTCCGTGTGTTTGCCTGAGGATCAGCAATCATTGGTCTGATAAAGAGCTGCCTTCTTAGGGGAACTTTCATTTTCATGGTTTGGTTAATTTTTTTCTTGTTCTAGGATTTGGACAATTTTGAACATAGGTAGAAGAGATACTTCAACAGGCCTCAGACTCCTACGAGTAGGAGATGGATGAGACCCCAAGAACGTCTTTCTCCTTGTGTGCTTATTTGTTAAGGACTTGATAAAATGACGTCCCATTCATAGACATCGCTCTGATTTTTATTTGGCCTTTGTACTTCCCTCTCATGCAAATTTCCCTTAGGATCTCTTATACGTGCTGTTTGAATTGTTTTAGAACTGTCCTGGTAGGAATGCATGCTACTTTAGAAGTTTGTTCTGAAAGTTTATCTTTCAGGACAGCTTCCTGAGTAGAAGAAACAACATGCAGAGAGAAAAGATGAGACTGGTGGTTCTATTCATTTTACAGACATAGAGGCTGAGGCTCAGAGAAGGTGGTGCCTCTTTCCAGGAGGGACTTGGGAAACGTTGGAACCAATTCCAAGCTCATGAGGCTTTTGCTTTCCCCACTGCAGTGATGGTGGGAAAGTGAGCCTGGCTGGGGAGACAGCTGCCCTCAGGGACCAAGAAGGATAGGACCCCAAGTATTGATTGGCTTGCATTTCACAAAGGTGAGAGTGGAAGCAATTCAGGACCTTTGCATGATCTTATTAATAGCCAACAAAACCATCTTCCATTGTTTTTCTCCCTCACAGAACAGGATCTGAGGAATCAGGTAATTTAGATTGGCTCTAATCAAGCCTGGGCATAAAATCGGGGTCAGATTAAGCAGTTGCTAAATTCATAATTAAGATGGGCAGCAATCAAGGACTTGTAAGCTATCTACCAAATTGTATTCAAGGATCAGTCTTTTTTTAAAGTTTCTTGCAGAATCACCTGATGTGTTGGCTAAAAATAGTTTAAATCGTAGATTCCATTTTAGGCCTAAAGAGTCCGTCTCCAGGGAGCACCCTGGAATTAGTACCATCAGGGAAGCTCGAGAAACAGTACTTTAACCTATACATGTATGCTTAAAAAAACAAAAACTTTCTTCAGCGTTGCATGCTTGACTCTTTGGGGCTGTCATCAGGGATAGGGACACTTCCCTGTCCTCTCACCTCTGTCTGTCTCTGCTCACCCCCTTGTGGCTGAGTCGATACACAGATTCTTTTATTTCAACTTCCTTCATGTGGGCAACTGGGTGGTAAGGATCTCTACCAATATGTGATCTCTAAATCTTTTTCCTCTCCCCACTTTCTTCCATAGAGTTGGCCAGAAGATAAGGCCCTGTCTGTCAGAGACTAGGGGAATAGACGTTCCATCTGGGCTTCTTAGCTGCTTGAGATAAATTTTCTTGTCCAGATTCTGCAAGGGGAGTTTGCTGTGCATGATGAAGGGGTTCCAGACTCTCATTCCGCCATTGCGTTTTAGACATAAAGGACACCCAGTAACCCTGTGAGGAGGGAAGCTGATGAGGAAGGAGGCACATAAAGGTGATGGAAGAATGGAGGCCCAACAGGAAGTAGGACTGGTAGTGGTGAGGGTCAGGGGGAGAAGATGGCAAGGAAGGATGGAAGGATATAGGGGTGGAGGCTGATGAGGAAGAGGATGAATGAAGAGAGGGCCCTGGGTTGGGGGGGAGGGCTGATGATTGTAGAGAAAGATAGGAAGGGAAGATGGAGGGACAGTGGGGAAGGGGCCGAGAAGCAGGGAGTCTTATAGGGAGGCGTGCAATGGGGTGGTGGGAGGGCACTTGGGAGAGGGTGGCTGGGGCAATCAGGAGTGGAGATAACAGGAAGGTGATGGGAAGAGGAAATCATGGGAAGGGGGACAACAAGAAGGATCCATAGGCGGAGGGTTTATCGTTATGGCAGAATCTGGTCATTTCCAGGGTTCTGAACACAACAGCACCAAATCCTGCCAAAATCTTCACCTTAACTGTGACATTAGTTTTACATAAAAGATGATGTGAGTTTTAAAATATTTATATCTCCCAGAAGGCCTATATTACCATATTGCCATACCACATAGCCTTTCTAAACTGCCACCACCACATTGACACCTGATGTAGCTTACTGTATTAACAGGCAAAGATTCCAAAGGAAATGCATTCTTTGAAGACTGAAGTTTTAAAAACTGAAATAGAAAGTAACAACTGGATGACACACAAATTTGTATACAATTCATGAATTTTGGGCATGATACTGGGCAAGAAAACTCCCCATACTTCTCAACCACACATATTCTCAAATTTTTGTTTCTTTTGTAAGAGTTTATGTTTCTATTTTTTGGAAGTAAATTTCTGTCTGGAGTTTAACTTCCTGAGACTCAAAGTCACCCGTAATAACTTAAAAAAAAAAACAACTTTAAATAACTAAATGGAACCAATAACAGTTCATTAAAAATGTCAAATTATTCTTTCTCATTTAGGAACAATGACAATAAAAATTGAGAGATATAAGTTGCCGTTCCTTTATATAACATATCTTCTGAAGTTAGTGAAAGAAGCTGGCAAAAATATTTTTGATCATAGAAATGAGTGATAATTATGCAATATTATGCCGTAACTTCAGAAAAGCTCAAGTGTTTCTGTAGAGAGGTGCTCTGATTTCTAACTCCTAAGAACCGAGTTCAGGAAATCCAGTTTTCAGAGACAGTATGTGGTAGGGATGGAAGGAAGGTCAGCTCTGTTCTTCCTGATGCTGTATAACACACAGGTGGAATCCATCTCCTCACCCACCTCTCAAGTTCCCACCTCCTAACATCCCTCACCCTTCCACTGCTCTTTGGTGGCCCAGACCTCAGGCCTCAAACTTTTATTTATTTTTGTAAGAGTTTATGAAGAATGGCCAGCAAGTCAGAATACTTTCTGGTGCTATTTCTCACTTCTGCTTTTTGGAACTACATTTCTGCCTAGAGTTTAACTTCCTGACACTCAAAGTCACTGTAACAACATGTTCTCCATCACATCCCAGGCTTCCCACCCTGAACACGTTTTCTTTCGGCCATCTGCAGGCTCAGCTAGTTTCTCACCAGGTTCTGAAAACCCTCCTACCTGAGCCAATCTCAATTGCCAGTATGACCCTAATATGAATTGTGGTTCTATCATGAGTTCCCTGCTCCCTAGTCACCCCCTTGCACCTCAGTTGGAATGAAGTTTTGTTCTTGCCTTCCCCTATCTGGCAGGGAGGGCCAGGGAGAGAGGTGATTCAGGTCCCATGTTGTTTGCCAATCTGGGAAGCCTGAGTTGGCCTTCTGAAGGCGCAGCAGCTGAGTAGCTTTGAGCAAAGGAATGTCATAATAGAAGTGGTTGACCTGAGGGATTAAGGGCCAATTCTTAGGTGTTTCCATATCCTTCCTGAAATTCCTGTCCCTGCCACTGTCCAACATTCATGGCTGGGAGACACTGATCATGACCAGCAGGTTCAGGACAATTTCAAGCCTTTGCTGCCAGTCCTGGCCCTGTGTTTGGGTGAATGCGTGGGTGGGGAGACAGAAGACCCAGGCTCTAGTTTCACTTGAGATCTAGTTCTCCAGGAAGAGAACTTTCTGCCTTATTTTCCTATTAGTTCCCAGCTCCCATGGGACGAACATTCTATCTTTCAACTGAAATGTTCTACATGAGCTATTTTCCCGCCTCCTTTCTGCACCTGCTTAAATGACTGATCCCCATGGACAGATCCTCTGAGACAGAGTTTGGATGTGGGCTAGCGATGTTTTTCTGTTTGGCTATTATTATTATTTTTCCTACAGGAGTAGGTGAAGACCTGGTGGGAGTTCTGCCCTAGGCTCTGTTCCAGGAACTTAGGAAAAAGTCTAGACCAGGATGAGTTATGACCAAGGGTGGCTGGACCTGAGTCCACCTGGGTAGAGGACCTAAGGGTGGTGATGGAGAAACAATATTTGACATTGGACCAAGGGGCAAGTGTGAAGCTCAAGGCTAGAGCTGAAGCCAGAGTTCAGGAATATAGGAAGGTGGAGGAGGGTGGTTTGAAGAGAAGTGGCTTGGTATATGAGCTGCAAAAATTTGTGTGTTTATTGGGTGTTGACCTTTTGATGAAGGGGGAGCCAGCCATTTTTAAGGGGCAAGGCTAGGATGTCTTGTCTAATCATGCTTGTCATTCTTCTCTTTGTAGATAAATTTCTATATTTGGACTTAGTCTTTGGCCCACAGTTAGTGCCCAGCATAGAGTCTAACACATAGTTTGTACTGAGCACACTTCTGAAGGTGAGATACAAAGCCTGTGGGAACTTGGTCTCACGGTATTAGACCCTGTCCTTCCCAGTGGCCCTCAACTGGGGATATGCTGCCACCCAGGGAGTGGTTCTGTTTGCCACAGTGATGTGGGGAACCACTGGCATTTGCTGGTGTCATTGGGAGGCTTGGGGATGTTAGGTGACCCTGATATAGGGGAGTCTCTTACTATGGAAATTTGACCTATAGTCTGCTGAACATTCACAGAAGTGAAAACAGAACTGAATTCTATTTTACATGTAAATACAAAGTATTTTTTGCATGGTTTTATATATACTGAAATTTCAAGGAATGCAACTAACCAAGTGATATGTGGGACGATTACTTTGTTTTGCTCAGAGCACTCCTAAGGGTTGTTCAGCCTTTCTGAAAATCATGTAATCTGTGGCTATGCTGTGGATGGCATTTAAATCTCCAAAATAACATCCTGCATGAGTCTACATTTATAACTCTGCCATTGGGTGATTCAACGTATACTCACAAATACACTTGTTGAGATCTTACTTAAAAATATGGAGTACAGGTCAGGCATGGTGGCTCACGTCTATAATCCCAGCGTTTTGGGAGGCTGAGGCAGGAGGATCACTTGAGCGCAGACATTTGAGACCAGCCTAGGCAACATAGCAAGACCTCATCTATGCAACAACGATGAAAAAAAAAAAGCCTGGCATGAAGGTGCATGCCGGTATTCCTAGTTACTTGGGAGACTGAGGTGGGAGGATTGCTTGTGCCCAGGAGTTCGAGGTTATGGTAAGCCATGACTGTGCTACTGCACTCTAGCCTGGGTGACAGAACGAGACACCAACTCAAAAAAAAAAGTTGAATACAAAGAAAAAGTGTCCCCATTACTACCCTCAATCCCAATGTATTTATAGTGAGTGTGTACAAGCCTCTGGTTACTCATTGTATCTTGAGAATAGATGTAGCCAGCACCTACACATTAAAATACAGATTATTTTATTATAAATTATTTAACTTTTAGTTTCTCTTTACGTTACAGTGAGAGCATTATATTGGTTTGACTTTTTGAAATTATGTGTGTGTAGTTATGTTATATAAGCTATGAAATTCATTTCATGTTCATAAGGAGGACATTGTAAAATAAATTTTTTTTTGTAAAAAAAAACAGAGTGTGGAGTTCACTGTGTTCTCTGACCCTCATCTTTGCCTGGCCCTTCCCAGTTGAGTCTTTCAAATGTAGCAACTAGGATCTGACTGCTTTACCTCTCCAGTGGTCTGAGAACTCATGGAGATCCAGTGCCTTCAATTTGATTTAGAACATACAATTTTATTATATTAAAACAAATATCTCGAGAAACTGGAGCTAGATCTGCAAGAGGATGACTTCACTGAGAAAAAAAACACACCCAAATATCTCTTTCAAAAGCATGTGTTCCTCTGTAGATCATGATTGTGAATTCTTTGTTGAGCTCCAAGCTGATGTTTGATTTTTTTAAATTTTAGTGTTACATCTTTTTTTAATTTTTTAAAATTTATTTTATTTTAAACATGTGGGGAACAATTTAGAATTAGGTATACAAGTGATCATCATACAGGTAAAGTTTGGGCCTCCCTTTGTTCCCCACTTTGCCGGGTTTGAGATCTGGTACTCTTATTAACACTATGGGCCACCTCCCAACCTCCCTCCCCTGGCAGTTTCTGGCTAACTGCCAAACTCTTTCTTATTGTATTAAGGTAAATGTTCAGGGTCCGCTTATGAGGGAGAACATGTGATTCTCAGTTCTTTGTTTCTATGACAAATCACTGAATATTATAGACTCTAAATCCATCAAGTGGCTACGAAGTCCATAATTTTGTTGTTCTTTATGGCTGTGTAATATTCCATTGTGTATATGTACCACATTTTAAAAAATCCAGTCCAGTTTTGATGGACAGCATGGTTGGTTCCATGTTTCTGCTATTATAAATAGTGCTGCAATAAACATGGGTGCAAGTATTTTTTTTTGTAGAGTGATTTAAGTTCCTCCAGGTATATTCCCAGAAAGGGTATTGCTGAGTCATGTGAAAGGTCAATTTCTAGTTCTTTTAGGGATAGCCACACTGTTTTCCATAGAGGTTGAACTAGTTTGCATTCCCACCAACAGTGTAGAAGCATTCCCTTTTCTCCACATCCTCGCCAGCATCTGTTGTTGTTAGTTTTATTCATGATGGTCATTCTTACTGGGGCTAGGTAGTATCTCAAAGGGGTTTTGATTTGCATTTTTCTAATGATTAGTGAGGCTGAGCATTTTTGCATGTGTCTGTTGACTGTTTATATGTCTTCTTTTGAGAAGTGTCTATTCATATATTTTGCCCACTTTTTAATGGGACTGTTTGTTTTTTTCTTTTTGGCACGTTTGAGTTCCTTGTAGATCCTGGACGTTAGGCCTTTGTCAGATGTGCAGTTGGCAAATATTTTTTCCCATTCTGTGGGCTGTCTCCTCACTCTCTTGATGGTTCCTTTTGCTTTTCTTTCTTTCTTTTTTTTTTTTTTTACATTTTTTAAATGTGGGGTACAATTCAGGGTTAGGTATGCAAACATTGATTATGTAGGTACCCTTGTTGATGAGGTATGCCCCTCCCTCCACTAGCAGTTTCCCTCAACTGCCAATCCCACTCTCCCTGCCCTGACAGTTTCCCACTACTGCCAATCCCTTTCTTATAGTATTATAATTGTTCAAGGTCCACTTATGAGTGAGAACATATTGGTACTCTGTTCTTTGTTTCTGTGATAGATCAGAGTATGATTGACTCTAAGCCCATCCAAGTTGCTGCAAAGTCCATATGCTTGTTCTTCTTTATGGCTGCATAATATTCTATTGTGTATATGTACCACATTTTTTTAATCCAGGCCAGCTTCGATGGGCAACATGGTTGGTTCCATGTTTTTGCTATTGTGAATAGAGCTGCAACAAACATATGTGTGCAAGTATCTTTTTTTGTAGAATGATTTGAGTTCCTCTTGGTATATTTCTAATAGGAGAATTGCTGGGTCATATGGAAGGTCAATTTCTAGTTCTTTCAGATACCACCGCACTGTCTTCCAAAGAGGTTGCACCAGTTTGCATTCCCACGAGCAGTGTAGAAGTGTTCCTTTTTCTCCACATCCTTGCCAGCATCTGTTGTTGTTTGTTTTATTAATGATGGCCATTCTTACTGGGGTTAGGTGGTATCCCATGTGGTTTTGATTTGCATTTCTCTGATGATGTGTGAAGTTGAGCACTTTTTCAGTGTTTGTTGGCTGCCCGTATATCTTCTTTTGAGTGTCTATTCATGTCATTTGCACACTTTTTAATGGGGCTGTTTGTTTTTTCCTTTTGGCCCGTTTGAGTTCCTTGTAGATCCTAGATGTTAGGCCTTTGTCAGATATACAGCTGGCAAATATTTTTTCCCATTCTGTGGGCTGTCTCCCTGCTCTCTTGATGGTTTCTTTTGATTTGCAGAAGCTCGTCAGTTTGATGAGGTCCCACTTGTCTATCTTATTTCTTTAGGTATGGACATTAGGGTTCTGAATAGGAATTGGCTGCCAGTTCCAATTTCCATTAGAGTGTCTCCTGCATTTTCTAAGATTCTTATAGTTTGAGGTTTTATGTTTAGGTCTTTGGTTCATTTAGAGTTAATTTTTGTGTATGGTGATAGGTAGGAATCCTGTTTCAATCTTTTGCATGTGATCAGCCAGTTTTCCCAGCACCACTTACTGAATAGGTTCTTCTCTCCCCAGTGGTTGTTGGAAACTTTGTCAAAGATGAGTTGGTTGAGAAATTGAGGTTTTGCTTCCAAAATCACTCTCCTGTTTCATTGGTCTATCTGCTTGTTCTTGTACCCATACCAGGCTGTTTTGATTACTGTGGCCTTATAATAAAGTTTGAAGTCTGGAAGTGTAATACCTCCTGCTTTGTTTCTTTTGCTAAGGATTGTTTTGGCTATTCGTGGTTGTTTATATTTCAATATGAATTTCTGTATTGTCATTTCCAGGTCTGAGAAGATTGTTGTTGGTAACTTAATGGGTATTGCGTTGAATCTGCAGATTGCCATCGGTAGGATGGACATTTTTACAATGTTGATTCTTCATATCCAAAAGCATGGAATTTTTCCCATTTCTTTGTGTCTTCTTGGATTTCTTTCAGCAGTGTTTTGTAGTTCTCATTGTAAAGGTCTTTCACTTCTCTGGTTAGAAGATGCCGAGGTTTTCATTTTTTTTGGTGGCTATTTGAATGGGATTGTGCTTTTAGTTTGAGTCTCTGCCTGCTTGTTGTTGGTGTGTAGGAATGCAACTGTCCTTTGCACATTTATTTTATACCCTGAAACTTTGCCAAAGTCCTTTATCAGTGCAAGCAGGTTTTTGACAGATTCTCTTGGATTTTCAGGGTATAGGATCTTATCATCAGCAAAGAGGGATAACTTGACTACCTCTTTTCCTATATGGGTACCCCGGATTTCCTTCTTTTGTCTAATTGCCCAAGCTAAGACTTCCAACACAGTGTTGAACATGAAGGGTGAGAGTGGGCAACCTTGTCTTGTTCCAGTTTTTGGGGAACTGTTTCCAGTTTCTGTCCATTTAGCAATAAGTTAGCTGTGGGTTTATTGTAGATGGCACTTAGTATTTTGAGGTATGTTCCTTCTATGCCTAGGTGTTTGAGGGTTTTTATCAAGAAGGAATACTGGATTTTATCAAAAGCTTTTTCTGCATCTAATGAGATAATCATGTGTTTCTTGTTTTTACATCTGTTGATGTATTTAATTACATTTATGGTCTTGCGAATGTTGAACCAGCCCTGCAACCCGAGGATGAAGCTTACTTGGTCATGGTGGATGATTTTTGAGATGTGTTTTTGGATCCGATTTGCTAGAATCTTATTAAGGATTTTTGCATCTATGCTCATAAGGGATATTGACCTGTAGTTCTCTTTTTTTGTTGGATCTTTACTCGGTTTGGGTATCAGTGTGATGTTAGCTTCGTAAAATGATTTGGGGAGAATTTCATCTTTCTCAATTGCCCGGAATACTTTCAGTAGGATTGGTATCAGCTCCTCCTTGTATGTTTTGTAGAATTCTGCTTGAAATCCATCCAGTCCAGGGCTTCTTTTTTTTTTTCTTGCAGGTAGTTTTCATATGACAGAGTCAATTTGCTGGGTTGTTATTGGTCTATTTAGTGTCTCCTTGTTTCAACCTGGGGAGGTTGTGTGATATCAGAAAGTCATCCATTTAGATTATCAAGTTTGTTTCAATATTGGTGTACATAGTAATCTCTGATAATCTTTTGTGTTTCTTCGGGGTCAGCTGTGATTTGATCTTTTGTATTTCTGATTGTGTTTATTTGGGCTTTTTCTTGGTCATTCTGGATAGATGTCCATCAACCTTGTTAATTCTTTCAAAGAACCAGCTTTTTTTTTTTTTTTTGATATTTTCTATGATATTTTTGTCTTCTATGTCCCATATTTGGGTTCTAATTTTTGTTTTTTGGATTCTTCTGTTAAAGTTGGGGTTTTGGTGGTCTTCTCTTTCCAGCTCCCTTAGGTGATTTGTTAGGCTCTCCACTTGTGATCTTTCCATTTTCTTCATGTGAGCTCATAGAGATATAAATTCCCCTCTTAGAACAGATTTCATGGCATCCCAGAGGTTTTGGCAAGATGTTTTCTCATTTTCATTTGTTTTCAGGAATCTTCTAATTTCTGCCTTGATTTCAGTGTTGACCCAGTAGTTGTTCAGCATCATGCTGTTTACGGCCCATGTCTTTGTGAGCTTCGAGGAAATGCTATTGGGGTTGATATTTATTTTTATTCCACTGTGGTCTGAGACTGTGCATGGCAAGATTCAACCTTATGGAATTTGTTTATGCTTGATTTATGACCAAGGATGTGATCGATCTTGGAGTATCTTCCATGTGGTGATGAGTAGAATGTATACTCTGTGGTTGTTGAGTGAAATAATCTGTAGGTATCTATTAAGTCCATTTGGTCTAGTGTCAAGTTTAGGTTCTGAATTCCTTTTGCGTTTCAGAAGCTTTTCAGTTGGATGAAGTCCACTTGTCAATCTTATCTCTAATGGCATGGACATCTGTGGTTTTAATCAGGAATTGGTTGCCTATTCCAATTTCCGTAAGGGTGTCTCCTGCATTTTCTAAGATTCTTAAAGTTTGGGGCTTTACGTTTAGGTCTTTGATCCATTTGGAGATCATTTTTGTGTATAGTGACAAGTAGGGGTACTGTTTCATTCTTCTGCATGTGGTCAGCCAGTTTTCCCAACACCATTTACTGAATGGGTTCTCCTCTCCCTAGTTGTTGTTGGTGGAGGCTTTGTCAAAGATGAGTTGTTTGAGAAATTGAGGTTTTGTTTCCAGAATCTTTAACCTGTTCCATTGGTCTCTATGCCTGTTCTTGTACTAATACCAGATTGTTTTGGTTATTGTAGCCTTATAATAAAGTTTAAAGTCTGGAAGTGTGATACCTCCCACTTTGTTTTTTTCTAAGGATTGTTTTGGCGATTCGTGATAGTTTATGTTTTCATATGAATTTCTGTATTGTTGTTTCCACGTTTGAGAAGAATGATGTTGGTAATTTAATGGGTATTGCGTTGAATCTGTAGACTGTCTTTGGTAGGATGAGCATCTTAACAATGTTGATTCTTCCAATTCATGAGCATGGAATATTTTTCCTTTTTTTTTCTTGAACTTCTCTGAGCAGTGTTTTGTAGTTTTCATTGTAAAGATTTTTCACTTTCCTGGTTAGGAAGATGCTGGGATATGTCTTTTGTGTGTGTGTGTGTGGGTGTGACTATTGTGAATGGTATTGTGCCTTTTATTTGACTCTCTGTTTGTTGTTGGTGTATAAGAATGAAACTGTCTTTTAATATTTTCTTTGACCTTAAGACTTTGCCAAACTCCTTTATCAGTGGAAGGAGGTTTTTTGACAGATTCTTTTGGATATTCGAGGTATAGGATCATATCATCAGCAAAGAGGGATAACCTGACTTCTTTTCCTATTTGAATACCCCTGATTTCCTTCTCTTGTCTAATTGCTCTAGCTAGGACTTCCAACAGTGTTGAACAAGAGGGGTGAGAGTGAGCAGCCTTCTCTTGCTCTGTTTTTCAAGGGAAATGCTTCCAGTTTCTGTCTATTTAGCAATATGCGGGCTGTGGGTTTATCGTAGATGGTGCTTACTATTTTGAGGTCTGTTCCCTCTACGCCTAGGTGTTCTAGGGTTTTTATCAAGAAAGAATGCTGGATTTTTATTGAAAGATTTTTCTGCCTTTAATGATATAATCACGTGTTTCTGTTTTTACATCTGTTGATGTATTTAATTACATTTATGGTCTTGTGGATGTTGAACCAGCCCTGCATCCCAGAGATGAAGCCTACTTGGTCACGGTGGATGATTTTTGAGATGTGTTGTTGGATTTGGTTTTCTAGAACCTTGTTGAGAATTTTTATATATATGTTCATCAGGGATATTTGCTTATAGTTCTCTTTCTTTGTTGGATCTTTACATGGTTTAGGGATCAGTGTGATGTTGGC
>CAUYQG010182911.1:0-12933 GCA_963574415.1 Tarsius wallacei
TCCATAATACTGAGTGACCTCTCACAAAAACAAAAAACTAAGTATCACATGTTCTCACTCATATAGTAGACCTTGATCATCCAACGTATTACCACAAGAAAATGTCTGACTGTGGTGGGAAACTGGGGGGGGGGGGGGTGAGGGGGATGGGATTAATAGTGGTGGGTATCTATCTGAGGATGAGGAGACACCTCTTATCAACAAGGGTACCTGAACGAAATATTTTTGTATGCCTAACCCCTAACTGTACCCCACAATAACATAATAAAATAAAATAAAATTAAATTAAATTAAATTAAAAAAAAAAAAAAAGAAAATTACCTTTTCTACTGCAAAAGAACAATTACTGATCACCAGGGAATATCTACCCTACTCTGGACTCTCAACTTTTACTGAGTTAGTTGAATCATCTGTTGACCTACAAGCACCAGTTCCAGAACTATTGCTCCTGAGAATTGGGCAGAGAAAAAATAAGCACCCAGATGAACCTTAGAACAATATCATCTGTTCACTCTCTCTATGCCAGTCATTGCTCACTTTGCTTGTAAGCAATCTGCCAAGAAAAGATGCATATATTGCTCTTTTTCCAAATTAGATTGCCTTGCCATGAAAAGAATGTTTCACCAGGGTGGCTGGATGAAGTTAAAACTTTTAAAAAATAAACCCAGTGTAACTATAATTATATATATTAAACTGTAACATGGTTTGTGGAAAAATGCTTTTTGAATAATGATAACTAACTCATAGTGGAATTTTTTGGAAATGACTCAAAATACAACCCATGGAAATGCTTTTCCTTACACAGCAAAGAACTTGTGTTAGGTTGTTTATGATCCATTGTTAGCCAAGTGAGATGACAGGCATATCAAGGGATCTCTCTGCCCCCCAAACATAACAGGTGCATCATCCTTTTGAGGAGGGAAGGCTGCAGGTGCTGCATTCAACCACCTCACACTTTCCTTCTATTTCAATCTCTCCCACTAAGACCAATTGCTGTTATTAAAATGCATATTTCCCTAATTTTATTTTGAGTAGAAATGGATCTAAGCAGTTGTGCACTAATGAAATCACCTGCATTTATACTATCTACCTACACTCAATTTTCTGCTATCAAGAAAAATGGAAAAATAATGTGAATTGTTTTATTTTAAGTAAAGCAGGTAAGAACTTCTGCTTTCTATATGGTAGTATTTTGATCTGATAAAACCATAGAAGCCAAAACTGTTGGAGAATAATGGCAACTTATGTTCACTTTAATACCATTATTTTGTTGAGTTATGTCCACCTCCAGATTTCCCTGCTGAAACTCTGTGTTTGACATTTACTTTACTAATGCTATTTGTAGCGAACTCTACTTCATTCCAACCTCATATCTGTTCTATTGTCTTTTAAGAGCATTTCTCAATAACCTTTAAAAAACTTCTCCATGGTTTAGTTTTTAGCCCCCCAAATACAGTAAACATATAATTTTCCAAAATGAGAAAGACAACAAAATTGGTTAAATTCAAATAATCAGAAGAAATAAAAATAATGGGAAGAGAAGTAACAGTGTGAAGCATAGGATATGAACTTAGGATTTTGGCAGATAAAATTTTAAAAGGTGGATGTTCAAAAGGTATATGTGCAGTTTGGTAACCGTGGGGGAAGCAGTAATGGTAGAATATTTTATCACTTGGGAATTCTAAGGAAATACAGGAAAAGCATTAGAAACTCTGGAATTTTGAAAGAATTCTCCAGTTGCAGAGTTTAAAGATGAAGGTGGGGGGGGTGGGTAGAAGGGAACTAAGAAGTGGGAGTCCTCAGGGACCTGAGCCTTCCAATCTTGCTGTGTTTTCATCTGGAACACATTATTCCAAGATCCTTCCTTACTAAATCCAGAATCCCCTTTCTGAGCTTTAAATGATATCTGCTTTATACTAAGAAAACTACTGTAAAGTTTTCAATTAATTTTAAAGAACTGTAGTTTTACATTACTTGAAGAAATCATTTTTATTGAACACAGACAAGTAGAAAGTCTAGAAAATATCTAAGATACATGCAGACATAACATGGATACATTGAGAGAGAAGTATACAAACTGACGGGCAGGGGTGCTAAGATCATGGAAGATATTTTCATTTCTATTAGTATTATTCCATGGATTTGAGGCAATAAATCAGAATTGTTTAAATGAACTCTCTTAAGTACTATTTCCATGCCACTACTGGAAGTTCCATGCTTTAACTTAAAAAAATCTTGTTAACCCATCTACGTTCATCCATCTCCACTGCCCACCCTAGCATAACCACCACTTTGTTTCTGAAGAGCTGCAATGGTCTCCTCACTGGGCTCTGCATCATCCACTCTCTTTTCAATCCTTGTCCACACTTGAAACTGGATGCTGTTTTCAAAACAATAACAAATGTAACCCTGGAGTATTCTGCTTAAAACTGTTCAGGAGTATCCTACTGATCTTAAAATGAAGAGCACAATTCTTCAGATCACCTTGCATGAACCTATGTGGCATCACCCTCTTCCTGAGTTCTTTGCTCCACCTTTCTGGTCTACTGGCTTTTTTCCTTCCTCCTTCTTGCTCAGGCCTTCCCAACAGTCTGAGGAATGCTTTTTATCTCTATCACTTCTTGTCATATTGACTCTTGCTCATTTGTCAGATCTCAATTTAAATATCATTTTCTCTCAAGGAAGCACTTTGTCACCACCCCCCAAACATTATCAGAAATCCTTGTGGTACCTCATACCTCCCTGTCTTTTTCCTTCATACTAATCCCAATTTGACCTTATATTCACATTTGTGTGATTATCTGTGTACCTCTATCTTTTTAATGTAGGTTCCATAAAAGCAGGGACTGTCTTATTCACAACTAAATTCGCTTGATGCAATATAGCACCAGATATTTAGTAGAAAACATTGAATACGTGAATGGAACAGAATAGACTGTTCTGTTCTAGCAACTGAATATCACTAGTATATGCATTTTTAAAATACTCCTTTCCCATTCAATATTATTTCAAATGACTGTTCATGGGCTAATATTGGTATGCTATTCAGAAATCTCATGAAGGGATTTTTTTTTAACTATGTTAATTTCAAGCCTTATCTCTTCTTTTAAAAGTGTCTTAAAATATATTTCATGAAAGTTTTCATTTTGTGCAGATAAATACAAACTTAATTAAAACTCTTTTAGCCCACATAGCCCACAGTGGTTAACTGGTTTCAGTGTAAGTTCTTAATTTAAATATTATTTCTGCAAGGGTTTCTGGGTCCCCCAAGCTAAGTGCCCTTCTCCTGTAAGACCAAGAGTGACATTCCTTATAAGCAGGTGGCTCTCCACACAATAATCCAGAAACAAAGTTTCCTTCTATCTCAGGTATTCATAATCTCCTGGAGCATTATGTTTATAGATGAGGCGCAAACCAAAACCCCCAGAATTTATCTATAAAAATAATATATTTATTCTTTCATGTTTAAACTTCAGTCACCTTCAAAGTACTCTTGGGCAACCCCCTCAGGTCCCCTCCTGCCATGGGAGCTGTTCTATCCTCTCAGTAAATCCTGCTTTTAAAAAAAATATTCTCCGTTTGATGCAATAAACCTATCAAGATGTTTTTCCACTGCTCAAAACAGTTTTTGAACCGGTCACTTTTGATGTCTTTTAGCGCTTCTGCTGGTTTTTGTTTCACCTCTTCCACATTGGCAAAATGTTTTCATTTGAGGACTTGTTCATCTAGGGAAACAAAAGAAAACGAGTCACTCAGGGAAAGATTGGGTGAATAGGGAGGGTGGAACACTGGGGACATGTCATTTTTTGGTCAAAAACTGTCGAACACTCAGCACAATGTAGGCAAGTGTGCTCATAAGAGACCCATCATGAAACGGGCAAATGCATCTCCAAAAAACAAATTTACTGAAGTCAAACGCAGCCTCTCACAACAATGCTAGCTGGTACACCGATGCCGACAGGTTCCTACAAAGAACACTTACCTAGTGGGGGAAGCCTGTACTACCAGGAGCCCAACCTTCAAAAAATTATTCTATTTTTGGGGGGTTCCCCCTTGTATATATGCAACCAGCTAATAGACAAAGGGAGCCTGGAGAAGGCACACATCCTGCCTAAAGGACACATATTTCTTCCTTCACTTCTACTGGTGAGAGTCTTTGATGACTACACCTAACTAGAAGATTGGGAATATAGCCTGTATACCAAACAGAAGAAACAAGAAGGTACACAGGGTTAACAAATAAAAAATATTTGTTAACCTGGGTCTTAGGTGCCTCACTTCTTTTAAAAGTCTACTAAGATCCTTGTATATCTGTGCCAAGAAATCATATTGATATTTCTCTTCAAAATTTTTAACCATGGTGACATCATCAAGGCATGGAGTTGGACTCCCATCTCCAGTGGTAGTTAAATTTGAAAATGATACACCTAGGTTTCAGCAAATCTATATCAAGTTATGTTGGTTTAACTTCCAAATCAGTTGAAAGTCACTGCACTGTCTATTTCCTAGACCAAGGTGTAGTAACTGCTACAGAGCATGATTAGAACTAATACTTCCATTTGTAGTAGACCTAAAATTTCCACAAATGACTGTGGCCCTGCCACAACACCATCCACCCAAATGCTTGATGGAGGAGAAGACCTCTAGGTGCACACCAAAAGGAGGTAGGATTTCTGTCACTCGGAGATTGCTGGGTATGGGTGAGCAAAATAAAGTCTGCAGATCAGAGAAAGTAAAACAAGGAGATGTGTCATTCTGCTGCTGTTTATGCCACAGAGGCAGAGGAACCTCATTTAAAGGCTTATCCAAATTCTACCTGTTGCAGCTGCCTTATTCTTACCTTGAAACTAGATATTTTTTAGGGATTTTAAAATATTTAGTTAAAAGAAATAAAATCACTTTAAAACATTGTATAATTCTTGTGTGTGTGTGGGGGGCTACTAAAGCCTGTACTGTAATAAACCAATCTATTTACAATTTATACAAATGCTTGATCTTCAACAAACATACAAAAAAATTTTCACAAGATGCAAAGCCAGGAAACAAGTTTATTAGAGACACCACTGCTCTATGAAGGATGGAATGTAAAATGAACAGCTAAGAACAGAAAGGTAATCTCACACTTGGGCAAGGCGTGGTCCACAAATCACCCAGAAAGAAAAGAATGGGTCAGCAGATTCCGTTCCTCAATTCCACAGCCCTTGGACCTCCGTCCACTTGGCCTCAGTGCTCCGTTTGGTGCACTAGGTAGATAGGTGACTTTCTGCTGATGGACTTGTCGCCATCTCTTTGTAGATAGGCTTTTATGCGCATTTTTTTTTTCTTTTAAAGTTACAACTTTTCTATTTCTACAAATTCAAAACATTTTGGCCCAATTCAACTTAGAATGTTAAACCACATAATGTTTTCAGTAGATGACTTCATAGACTGTAGTCTTCTTGTCCCTTGAGCCGGTGACTATGTACTAAGCACTGACAAGGACTCTTTGGACTGGAATATATTGGCTCCAAAGGTGGTCTGCCAAGCATTCAGGAGGTTATCTTTTCCAGTACTCACAAACCATTTACCACAATAAGTGAATTTCAGGGACAGTACACAGCATTCATTGATGTGCAGCTGGTACTTGTCAGACTTGTTCACGTGCAGCACCTCCACGTTGCTGCTCTCCATGCCCACGGCCAGCCATTCCCCGGTGAGACAGTAGCCTAGGGAGAAGATTTGGGAGGTGAAGTCATGCTGCTGCAGCTGTCACCCCTCATGCAGTTTCCAGGAACTGACCGTGTTGTCCAAACTAACCATCCAGAGCTTGGTGCCATCATCAGAAATGTCAATACAGCTGGCTCCTATAATGCTTTTCATATAAACAAAATACACAATAAAAAAGCAAAATACTTATAGAATCATGAATCATAAATTAGAAAAACAATTATAATTTATGTAAGCAAACTATCTTCTCCTCCATACCTATTTCACTTTCTATGGTTACAACCTCCATTAATCACTTCACCTTACCAAATATCTAAGCATGAAACCAAGAAGGAAATATCTTATTTACTCTTGACTCAACCATATCCAGTTCATCCACATGTGTCGTTTGGCTTGTGCTCTACATCTTTCTTTACTGACTACCTTCTTGCTACCATTACTACCTAGCATAGAGGCCACAGGATTTCCCACCAGAACTTTAGTAAGGCCTTTCTCCACAAAGATTAATCTGATCACCATAAACCATTTAGTCTCCAAGCATACTCTGTGCTCTAATAATGCTTTGAACACACTTTCCTATTCTATCAGGGCCCTCATCTATAAAATGGAGGTTACAACTGTACTTAATTCATTAAGCTGTGGTAAATATTAAATAAGGGTGCTTCATAAGTTCTTATCACATTGTCTGGTTATTGTTCCTTATGTGCCTGAGTCTCCTCAACATTAGGGCTTTTTAGTTTGTCTATAGTGGAAATTATATTATCTTCATCTTTGACCATTGGGGCCTGCCTCATTGCCTGATGCAGAGAAGAACTCAACAAGTCTGCTGAATAAATAAGTTAATAATAATGGTATGAAAGCACATCAGACACATAAATATTGAAACTTCCATAAACCTCTTACCCATAAACATAATTAGACATTGGCCACTTTTTAACTTTTCTGCATTTTTGTCTTTCATTTAAGAAAATGCCAAAAAGAAAACAACATTTACCATAACTGCCTAAAATACCACAGACATCAGGAAATGTACAAGTTAAAATTGTTATAATAAACTCAAGTTCACCCACATTGCACATAATGTCTATTAAGGTACCCTATTTAATAGTGCAGCTAGTAATCACAAAAATTATATATGTGCAGTGTGGGTGAAGTATAGTTATTATGAGAGTTTTACCTTCTGTATTGCTGGACTTTTTTTTGGATAACACTATTTCTGCATATTTGTGTTCTACATATCTTCAAGTAATTCCTCTAAGGACATGTGATTTAAATTTCAAGATGGGTCTTTCGTAGAGAGACAAATATGTTCTTCCCCAGTATTCACAGGTCCAGGTCTCTCAGGAATATTCAAATCAGTCACCAAAGATTCCTAGGCTGAAGAACTCAAAGTCTGTTCAACGTGCAAAACCTCAGGACTATTGTTAAAATTCCAGACAAACTAGAAATTACTTGAGCCAGAAATTACACAATTGTATACAGACCTCCAAACCAGTGGTTCTTCCCTAGAGCTCTTTTAATCATTTTAGGAGAAAATAGCTTCATTTTAAAAAGCATAGACTTGGAATTGTATAGAGTGTTTGGATAAAAAGGCAGTCAAAGTGACCTTGCAAAGTGAACTCCTCGCCTGCAAGTAACCACCACAGGCAAAGCTTCCAGAAAGTTTTTAATTCTATAAATTGAAAAACCTGGAATCACAGGTACCAGAAATATATAATGCCTTGAGTAAAGATCAGTTTTATATGATTATTATTTTTGGATTCAAATCAGAAAAGTCTCTGTTTTTAAGTAGTTATTAAGTGTAAGCACTGAGATGTGAATACTCAGCCTAACCATTTTAGTTCAAATATGCTACAATAAAAAGTGACTCAGGACCTAATAAAAATACTACAAGAATTTTTTTTTCTGGAACTTGAAAGCGTTATTCTGAAGTTTTTGAAAAATAAACAAACAATATTAGTCAGAAAAACTGGAGAAAAATTAATGTAGGGAACTAGCTTAGCCAAGTATTAAGACATACTATAACATATCAGTAATAAGCAGTATTGGATTGGGTATGAATTACCAGGTAGATCAATAGAACAGAATAGAAATTCCAGAAATAGACTTAAAATGCATACGAGAAAGAAGAATATGATAAGTCAGGCTTTTCATATCAATAGGTTACAGATGCACTTTTAAATAACTGGTACTGGGACAACTGGATAGCCATCTAGAGAAAGATAAAATTGTACTGATACTTCACTATATACTCCAAGAAAAGCTCTAAAAAGAATAAAAATATATATTCTTAAAAGAAACCTATATAAATATCATATGAAATCATGGATGAATTTTCTTATTACTTTCAACCAGGGAAGGCCTTTTAAAATGTGATGTAAAATCCAAAAGCTATGAGAGAAAAGACTGAAAATCTATAAAATAAAAAAACCTTATGCATGTGGGGAGAAGGAAAAAAATAAGAAAATTGTAAAATAACTAGCATACTTAGGAAAAATTTGCAACATTTATCAAAGACAAAGGTAACTTTTCCTAATATGTAAGGAGCTACTTGCCGGAAATCAAGAAAAGACCAAAAATGCTGATAGAACTATTAGGAAAAGATATAAACAGAGAGTGCATACACACACACACACACACACACACACACACACAAATCCCCTTAAGCACATGAAATTATGCTCAATCTCACTCATGTTAAGAGGAACGTAAAGTACAGTCGGCCCTTCATATCCATGGGTTCCATTTGCGCAAATTTAACCAATTGTGGAAAGAAAATATTCAAAAAAGAAAAAACAACAAAAAATTGTCATAAAGTGCAAAAATAAAAATAATACAAATTTTAAAATACAGTATAACCATTTACATATCATTTATGTTTTATTAGTTAGTCTAAATTATCTGAAGATAACTTCAAGTGTATGGAAGAATGCCTGTCAGTTATATGCAAATACTATACTGATTATATCAGGGACTTGAGCATTCTTGGATTTTGGTATCTGCAGGAGTTCTGGAATCAAGGACCCAAGAGTACCAGGGGATGACCCCATAAAATTACAAAAAGTTATCATTTTTACTTTATCAACTTGACAAAAATCTGAAAGTTTATATTGCCGATGAAAAGCCAAATGGTACTACCCCAATGCAAAATAAAAAATGTCAATCTCTAAAAAATTTCAGATATATTGTTGAACCAGCAACCCCATTTCCAAGAATCTATCTTACTGATATACCAATACAAGTATGAAATCATATATGCACAAGGGTCTTCATTGCAACATGGTTAGTAAGAACAAAAGATTGGAACCAAACCAAGTAGCCAGCAATAAATAAATAGTTGAAGAAACTATGATAGAGCCACTTAGTGCAATGGTGTACACTTTTTAAAAAGGAAGATCTCTATGAAGTGATAATAGAGATTTCCTGCCTATGTTCTTAAGCAAATACACTCAGGTGCAGAGCGATGCAACATTTTGTGTAAGATAGAAAATGTTTACATATATGTGCTTGCAAAATGAAACAATGGAATAATAAACTTGTTTGCCTATAGGGGCAAGGTTACAGAGTAAGGTTAAAAGAAAAAAAAAAAACAGGATAATCAATACAGTTACCTATTGAGGGCAGGGAAATAGAATGGAGGGGGCAGGAACAGCAGCAAAACACTGAGCATATATTTCTCCATAATTTTAAACTTTGAATCATAAAAATTCATTGCTATTAAAATATTTTTAACTAACTATAAAAAAATCCCCTAATGCTGAAATTGTCTACTGATAGCCCCAAAGTAATGCCAGCCCAGTAACAATGAGTACCTATAATATCAAGATTATGACCAATATTTTTCATCCTCTGAAAGAACAGGCACTTTAGAGAAATACTAATTTCAGAACTGGGATTTTTTTTTTAAGATACCAAGTAAGCCTGGTACACACTTTTGTGCCAGAAACAAAGCAGCTTTCCAAAATCAATGGTCATATCAAAAATGCATAGAAGCCAGTTTGAAGGTGTCACACTGGTCAAAATGGTAGATAAAATGGGCAACAAAATCATAACTGAAGGATTGGTAATAGAATAACTATAGAAGTTCAAACAAAAAAAAGTTGACTTTTGAGTAAAGACTTCCAAGAAAGACCTAGTATGTGAATATCTTGGAGAAGAGCATTCTGTACCCAGAGAGATAATAGCAAACACAGAGGCTCTAAGATAAGAGTGCTCCTGCAGTACTGAAAGCACAAGGTGGTCAGTGTGACTGGAGTGCAATGAGTTCAGAAGAGGAGAGCAGCAATGGAGTCTAGATCAGAGTAGGAACATGTAGTGCTGGCTCATGGTCATGTGACAGTGATGTATGTTGGACGCTAGAAAGATGAAGGTGCTTGCTATGCAGTGACATAACATTTTTAAAACTGACATCTTCTATTGCTTGAAAAAAAACCAACTGCCTTTGAACCTTTGACTCTAGGGGAGAAGGTTGGGGAAATGTTAGAAGTTTGTGTTGATTTTTATTGAATGCCTTTAGCAATATTTCAGAAGAAAGAGAGAGGCTCAGGCAAGAATTGGCTGTTTAGAAGCAGTAATAAAAAGGAAATGAAGAAATGTAAGAGATTTGAAGCATTGAAATGCTGAGAAAGTCCACTGCCACCAACTCCCAGGCATTAAAAATGAAAAGCCTTTGAACAACAAATTCCCATTGTGCTGTGGCAATGACCAGATTAAGGATGTGGCCTTCTTAAAATGAATGGCTTCATGGTAAGTGCCATTCTGTTGAGAGACACATTTTGGGGCAAGGAAGCAAAGATGTCAGGCTTGTGTCTTATGTCCAAGAAATAATGTGTGTATGTTTTAGTGACACATAAATCTAATGAAAGCAAATCAATTAATATCTTACTATATTTTCATGGAAATTTTATTCCTAAAGAAATGATCCCACATCTTTAAAATAAAAATAATCATTAAATGTAAAAAAACAAAAACAAAGGCTTTGAATATTTGGGCTACAAAACAAACTTTGGGGCCCCTAGTTTGTGCCAGCATGAAGTTGGCTACAAAAGTTTTATAGCCCCAGAAGACATACACCAGCAAAGGTCTGAAAACAGTGTGGAAGAAAATAAGCAAGCAAACCTCCCAGAAAGTGGAACTCGAGGCTACAAAGTACTATGAACAAAAGAATTCCTGCCAGAGAGCAGAATCAGGTCTAATCAGGTCTAATCATTCACCCAAAGTAGAAGGTTTTGACAATGCTTATCTCGAGGGCTTCATCATTGCTATGAATTTCCATTTTCAAAGTGGAAATTTGAATTTTAATTATCTTGTTCCTGTTCCACCACTGTGTATTGTGTATTGTGTTTGTGTGTGTTTGTGTGTGTGTGTGTGTGTGTGTGTGTGTGTACATATGCATGGGTATTGCAGGGTAGATTGAAAGAGCTGGAACCATAAACCGGTCTCTAGTTTATAGGTCTAAGGAGCCATGTTTAGTTGAATAGTGTTGTGCATTGTAGCACCTGGTGGTGCCAACCTTTGAAATGGATGCACTGAATGAATGGGATTTCAAGTCATCTCCTTCCAGGAAGGAGGAGTATGTGGAAAGAAGAACAAAACAGATAGCTGGTGACAGAAAAATATACTAGGCCTGGTATTCACCACCTCATTTCTTGCCTCCTGTGCACTCTCATTCAGACTACATTTCCCAGCCTCCCTGTCTGCCTCAGAAAAAACCTTTGTCATAATTCTATACTCTCTTTTTCCATATTCTATTACAGCAATGACCTCCAGAATAACCTTAGAAGTCATGATATGAAGATGGCAAAGCATTAATCAGCCTGAATCCCTGAATGACTATATGGAGCACAGCCACTGACCTCCCCACAATTTCCAAATGAACTCTGAGTAAAAAATAAACATTGATTATATTAAACCACTGCAACTTGGAATTGATGTTTATGGGAACTTGTAGACAATGAGCTAGGAGCTAAAACCTTCAAGGAACTAAGGGCTATATCCTTGGGCAAGGAACAGTAAATAATTGTACTTAATTAGTTCAATAGTAAATGGTTTAATCTGATTATCTGAAATTCAAAGATAGAAGGGCTTGTGGATGAGAGAGGAAGAATGGTCTGAAAGTATCAGTAATGATCCAGTAAAATGGCCACCTGACTTCTAGACCTAATGATATAAGGAGTATGGAAAAGAAAAGGCCCACTCTTGGAGAGGGATGAAGAGGAAGCAAGGTCACCAAGAAATAACTAGCTCTTAATTAAAGCAAGAATGTGAGGAGAATGTTCATAGTCAAGGTTGAAGGCTTCAGTAAATGGGAAACAATCAGAAAGGGCAATTTAGAAAGCCATATGGGATTTAGAATATGGTGAATGAGATGACTTTCAAATTCCTGGTTCCTGTGGTGACTGCCATGAACAGAGATGAAAGGATAATAGCACCAGGCATGATGATCGCAAGGCAGAGAAGCTGTGATTGCTTCCGAAGTTGTATGTGTTGAGGCTCAGTTCTTATTTATTTATTTGCATTTATTTTAAAGATGTGGGGTACCATTCAGGATTAGGTGGATAAATAGTCATCATACAGGTAAAGTTTGGGCCTCCCTTTGGTTCCCACTTTGTCTGGTTTAAGATCAGATACCCTTATTAATGTCATGTGCCTCCTGCCCCAGCAGTTTCCCAATCCCTTTATTCTAGTAGTATGGTTAATGTTTAGGGTCCACTTATGAGTAAGAACATGTGAAACTCAGTTCTTTGTTTCTGTGATAGATCACTGAGTATGATAGACTCTAAATCCATCCAAGTTGCTGCAAAATCCATAATTTTTTCCTTCTTTATGGCTATGTAATATTCCATTGTGTCAATAAGTTAGACAACAGATGCTGGAGAGGATGCAGGGAAAAGGGAATGCTTCTACACTGTTGGTGGGAGTGTAAACTAGTATAACCTCAGTGGTAAATAGTATGGTGATTCCTAAAAGATCTTAAAATTGACCTTCCATATGACCCACCAATCCCCCCTCTGGGAATATACCTGGAAGAAATCAAATCATTCTGTTAAAAAGATACCTGTACACAAATGTTTATTGCAGCATTTTTCACAATAGCAAGAACCTGGAACCAACCACGCCGCCCATTGAATGTGAACTGGGTAAAAAAAAAATGTGGTATATATACCCAAGGCTCAGTTCTTTCCAGTGAATCCTACCAATGGAAACTCAGCATTCTACAAAAGGTGG
>CAUYQG010182913.1:0-18489 GCA_963574415.1 Tarsius wallacei
GACCTGCTGGGCTCCGGCGATCCTTCCGCCTCAGCCTTCCAAGTAGCTGGAACTACAGGCGCGCGCTACCATGCCTGGCTAATTTTTGATTTATTGTAGAGATGAGGTCTCACCAAGTTGCCCAGGCGGGTCTCGAACCCGCGGGCTCAGGCAGTCCACTCACCTCAGACTCCCAAAGGCATGGGATTACAGGTTGAGCAACCGAGCCCGGCTTCTTTTTCTTCATAGCACCTATCACCATCTGTCACATCTATCATTGCTCTTCCTCCACTAAAAGGAAAGTTTTTAAGAGCAAGGGCTTTGGCTTCCTTCTGCATCTACAATGCTTATAGTGGTGCCGGGCTCATAGTAGGTGTCACTAAAGACCTGCTGGATGAATCTGTGTCCAACTATATATATATATATATATATATATAAAAGGTTCCTAGTCAGCGTGGCCAAAGCCCTCAAAAAAATCAATTAAAGTATTAAAAGAGGGAAAACAACATTAACAGAGTGTTATTCTTCAAGACCTGGTGCTTGCTAATAAACTCCTCATTTGATCTCAAACTTACTCCTTGAGACAGTTACAACTCATTTACAAATGAAGAAAGTTCGACTAAGAGAAATTAGGTATTTTTTCCAAAAGCTCATATCTAGCATATAAATGACAGTGTTAGAATTTGAACCCAAGTGTATGACTTATTCTACTATTATCACCAGTTTTCAAATTCCCTTCCAAAGAGATGCTTTCAGTAGCATCATGTGCATGGATAACTTTGAGAAGGGTACACTAAAAAAGATGCTCACTTTTATCATTCATTCAACAAATATTTACTGAGCAGCTACCACAGGCCAGGCACTAGGTATTAAGAGCAGTGAAAACAAGTCAGATAAAGTCGCTTTCCAAACAGATCCTTAGTCTCCTGGCACGGAGAATGAAGGAGGGATCAGCTACAGAAGATTTGAGAGAAGAATGGGCAGAGGAAACAAAAAAGCAAAGACCAAGGTAGGAATAAGCCAGGTGCATATAATGGGAAAAAAGACTGTTCTATGGCTGGAGCCTGGTGACCCAAAGAGTGGCAGGATCTGAAGTCAGAGAGGTAAGCAGGAAATAGAGCATCTATGGCCAAGTAAGCTTAGAAAACTGTTAGGATTTTATTCTAAGTCCTTTCTTTAAGTATAAACAGAGTCTTGGTATAATGGTATTAATGTTTTTTTAAAATATCACTCAAACTCTCTGTAGTAAACAGAATATAAGCAGGTAAAAAAACTAGAACAAGAAGACCAAGTAGACCACTGCAGTGGTCCAGGTAAGAAATGAGAAAGGCCTCAACTATGTGGATGGAGATGAATAATGAAGACGAAGACAATGACAGCTAACATTTATTGAGCAAATTTGGATCAGACACTATTGAAGTGTTTTATATGCATTAACTTACTTTTTAATAACTCTATAAAGTAGGTACTATTAATCTCACTTACTGATAAAACAGAGAAGGTAGAGTTTGACTAAGGCCATGGCTGCAAAGTCAGAATTCAAACTTAGTTACAATTCAAGCTCTTAATCATTATCTAATAATGCCTTTCTGTGAGATGAAAAGAAAACAGCCAAACTCATGATATTTTTCTGCAGTAAAGCCAAAACTTTTTATGAAAAACTAAATGAGGGTAGAATGATGAAATAAAGATAAATCAAGGATAATTCCTAGATGTATGGTTTTGGCAAGTAAGTGGGTGGTGATACCATTTACTAAAACCAGAGAGAAGCAAGTTGGGGAAGGGGTGTTTTCTGTTTTGAAGAGATCCTAGAGATGCCTAGCAAACATCCCACTAGCAGAACAATGACAAAGGGATGAGACTTAGCTAATGAGAAGTCTTACTTTAGCCTGGATATTATTTTGAAACCCTATTTATTTCAGAAAAAATTGTAGATACAGCTAATAACAATTTAATATTTAAAACTAATTTATGTCTATTTTATTCATAGAGTAAAAACAAACATTGGGACAATGATCTACAACTGCTTGTATGCTGGTTGGTTTCATTTCACAGATATTATCCCAATATTACAGGTTAAAACTCATATATAGTAAATTCCACTACACAAAATGAAACTAGTTAGTACACCTCAGTATGAAACAACATTATTCCTGCTAAATTTTCCATAAAGCTATTTATTCAAGTCTATCTTCCCTATTAACCGTCCACTCAGGAGATTACTTTGAGAGGAGAGAGGATCACTGGAGGCCAGGAGTTCAAGACCAGCCTGAGCAACACAGTGAGACACTCCCCACTCTGTCTCTATAAAACAATTTTAAAAATTAGCCAGGTGTGGTGGTTTGTGTCTGCAGTCTCAGTTACTTAAGAGGTTGAGGTGGTTAAGGAGTTCAAAGTTGCAGTGAGCTATGACAGCACCGCTGCACTCTGGTCTGGCTGACAGAGTTATCTCTTTTAAAAAAAAAAAGGTTTTAGAGTAGAGAAAGATCACTAGAAGGCTACTATAGATATTAGGTAGAGAAAATTATAGATAAGAGAATCGAAATCCTGGGAGGAAACACAACTACCCAAGTCACACACTTACAGAGTACCAAGGAAATTATATGGCATATAGTCAGGGTGCCTTATTACTGAGCTCTTTTTGTCCCTTTAATAATTAAAAAATAATCGCTTTTTCCAAAAAGAAGTACTCTACACTTAAAAGCATGAGAAAACTCTCAGAATACCAGGGAGCAGAGTTGCCATTACAGCATATCTCTGAGTCTAGTGTGCTCAATGTTCCAAAGAGGCTAGAGAAGCTTTGATTTTATTGAACATTTATGGTCCACCTGCTGTGTGCCAGCCACTGGAGGAACAGAGAGGAACATGATAGCCTCTGTCCTCAAGGAACATATCTAATAGGGGACAGACAAGGAAACCAACAATGATGAAACACTGTGTTTAGTGCTATAAAAGAGGTATGTTAAATGAGAGTGTAGTTTAGCTCAGTTTGAGAAGGAGAGAAGAAAGGGTCAAACGCTTCAGTGAAGACAGAAGAGTGGATATGCAAGGGAGAGAAGGGGAAGGGTGTTCAGGCACAGGAACCAATGCATACAAGGGTATAAAGGCTTGAGAAAGTAAGACATGTTGAGAACTCCAAGTGACTTAGTGCTTCTGAAGTACAGGATGTCTGGGGTAGACGTGTGGAAAAGAAGGCTGAAAAGAAGGAAGGGGCAAAATTCTAAGCCATACCAACAACTCTGGACTTCATCCCGCAGGGTATATTTTTCCAGCTGTGATGTTGATGACTGCATCAAAATTACCCAGGATATATCTTTTAAAGTCAGTTTAAAATTAGCCCACCAAATTTCAAGAGGGTGGAACATTTTAATTACCTTTTCTAAGATTGCTTATGCACACTAAATTTTAACAACTGAAGTAGAGACAACTGTGTTGTGTTATAACTACTGGGAGGACTTACAAGACAGTAAGTAACACAGTTTTGTGTAACCACAATTTGGTTAAAGGCAAAACAATCTAGTACTCCCTAAAACCATAAAAAAGTCAGGCAGCATCAGACTCCGTAATTAGCACATCCCAGTCCCCCTCCATTACCACAGCCCCATCTTCTCAGTTATTCACTTACAAATATGTTTTAGTTATTTCCAGCTACATTTCAATAGTTTTTTCACAAAAACAGTTTTAGGAAAAGTCCCTTTTGCAGCTGTAGTCTGATAAATAATTCTAAAGAAAAAATGCAATGGGGAGGAGACTTCTGTGTTCAAGGAATGCCCCCCACAACAGTGCAAGATACACTGTTGCAAAACAAAAGCAAGAGGAAGGAAACCTAAATCAGACAAAAGAAACAAGGAAAAAACCTGTTAAATTTAGTAAGGCACAAAAAAGAGGAAGATAACACATCAAAAGGATGGAGGAAGTCAAAGCAGAGAAGGGAAAGGAGAGAAGCAGGACACATCATGTAAGATGGACAGAGAGGTGTAGGGAATTAAGACGGCAGTGCCTGGTATGTCTTATTTGTTTCTCTCTTGACCTACAACTACATTATTTTAATACAAGACCTTTAGTTCTGCTTGAACTAAGTGCTATCATTTGTAAAATGTGCAAATAGAAACTAGGAATCTAATAAACCAAGTCTTAGAAGTTTTAAAATGAATTTGCATGACACCTTTACAGAATCAAGATGTTGTGCATATAGCAACATTTTCCTCAGATTTTACCTTTTAAATTCGTTTTTTAAAAAGATGGTCTTTATTTTTGAGACCCTGTTATCTTTAGTTTTCCATCCCTTGGTATGTTTCTTTTATTTAGACATTAATATTCTATGTATACACCAGGTTCTTTTTCTGAGGATTCTTTCTGTGTGCCTACTCTCAAACAAAGATCATTTTATAGCTTCTGTTCTGCATTAACAAAGCAGATGAGTTTTAAAAAAAGAATGGTCAAAAGTTGTAGGTTAGCAGCCCTCAACAGGAAGGCCCCAAGTTCTACTTAGGGCCTAATACTTCAAAGATACTTTGCCTATGAAAAGCATTAAGCTAATGCTTTTTTGTATCACTATGCAGAATACAAAAAAGGCAAAAACCAAATTCCATGAATTTAAAGAACATTAATATTAAGAAAGATGGTAAACATAGAGCTATTGCTATCTTGGTTAACAAATTCTCTAGAAACAAAGCTCCTTTCACAGGCCTGTGCATGAACAAATGTAAAGAAAGCTATGGACTCCTAAGTGTTGAAAGGGACTTAGAAGGAAGTAAAGTACTGTGCTATTCAGAGGATTTATAGGAGGAAACTTGCATGGCTGACCTGATTCTCTGGGAGTGAGCTGACACCTGGAACTCAGTTTTGTGAGGTTTCTACATGGATCTCAACCTCCCTAATAGGGAGGTATACTTGGTATTCTGGGGTCAGTCACAGTGTAACCCTCCTTACCCAGAGGAAAGAAAAATACTCAGGGGAGACAATTTACACCCTTGTATGCCTTCTCTTTTACTGATATTTCTAACAACCCAGAATGTAACTAACACATTCTCTTCATTACCACGTGCGTTCACTGTGAAGTAATTAAAGGTCATATAAGAAAGCATAAAAAATAAACTAGACCTATTTTAACAGTTGGTAGAGGCTGTAATGGCTAAGAACTATAAATAAAATTCAAAGACAATTTTGTTAATTTTAAAAATCAAATACTTAAATGCACCCCTTAGAAAAGGAATTTCTTTTACAGAATGATGCACCATACTTTAATTAGAATAGCATTCCTCTATCTACATTGTATTTTCACAATATTGGATATTCTTAATCTATTAAAACCAAAACAGGAACTCCTGATCTAAAGTGGAAAAAGCAATCTTAGTTCAATGTTCTACAAAGAAACTAACATTTGTATAAATAAATTCTAACAATCAATCTTATAAACCTATTACACACTATTCCATAAACCATTATCTGAAACCATGGAGCAGCTATAAGACAAATTAAAAAATTGAAAAACAAAAAAATACTAAATATAAAATTCTATTGTTTATATTCCATCTTTTCAACTTCATTTCAACAACTGTGCAAGAATAAATTTCTGTTGTTTTAAGTCACCCAGTGTGTGATAATCTGTTACAGTAGCCCCAGGAAATTAATAGTCATCACTCACACACACACACACACACAAAACACACAGTCTGCAGTCTTCTGAGGTGGCTTCCAGAGATGTCCACCTTGCTCATTCTACTCCACACTTCAGATCTTTTCTGCTACACTACATAGGTATGCAGTCATCTTTGCAGACAGCTGATACTGTACATGGAAGTAGAGGCTACAACTTCACTCTCTCCTAGAGAGGGGAAATTGTCTTGAAACTCTTGAAAGCCTCACAAGGAAGGCAGGCAGTGTTTTTCTCCATTTTTGCCCTATTTCCTTACTGGACAGCCAAATATACTGGCAATAAAGCCAATCCTCAGGGCAACCAGTGCTTTGAAGAGACAGGGAGTGCCAAATGGCTGTATCCTGTGGCTTGAAAGCCATTTGAATTAGGGTTTGAGTTATCAGTATGAATTTCAGGTTTCAAACAGATAAAGGGAGGGGCAGA
This sequence comes from Tarsius wallacei, assembly GCA_963574415.1. Taxonomy (NCBI): domain Eukaryota; kingdom Metazoa; phylum Chordata; class Mammalia; order Primates; family Tarsiidae; genus Tarsius; species Tarsius wallacei. Next base: position 6,062 of record CAUYQG010182913.1, read on the forward strand.
GATGAAGATAAAGATACATGTATATGTTTGTAGGTTTGAAAGGGTCAAGTGGCAATGACACCCCAGTAGCAATTAGCACACTTAGTTCCTGGTTTGGGGTTTCTAAATACTGTACATACTCTACACAAAAAGTAACCAGGGATCCTTGGAGTAAAGATTTCAGGGCTGGGGCAGGGAAAAACCAAGATGAGCCCCTAGAACATCTTGTGTCATAAAGTACTCAAAATAAGTATCAAATTATGACAGAAACAAAATTATAACCTACTATTCTGAATAAAGCCCATACTGAATTAATCAAATATAGGGGGAAGAAAGCCTTTTCTTACTGCAGAATGCAGATGAAATGACAGAAAAAAAAATCACCATTTTTGCAACCATTGTCATGATGACCAAGTACTTAGTTTCTAAAGTAATTTAAAAAAAGAAGTTACTACTAAAAAAAAAAAAAAATCGCCAGGCGCCATGGCTCAAACCTGTAATCCCAGCACTTTGGGAGGCCACGGTAAGATGACTGCCTGAGCCCAGGGGTTTGAGACCAGCCCGGGCAACTTGGCGAGACCTCATCTCTACAATAAATCAAAAAATTAGCTGAGTGTGGTAGCGCGAACCTGTAGTTCCAGCTACCTTGGAAAGCTGAGGCAGAAGGATCGCCTGAGCCCAGCAGATCGAAGCTGCAGTGGCTGTGAGTATGCTCCTGCACTCCAGTCTGGGTGGCAGAGACTCCAACTCAAAAACAAAATAAAACAAAATAAAGGCAAGAATGTGTCAACAGATGCTAAAACTAGTGGGTGAAAATTTGATGAGCCTATTAACATATTCTTAAAGTATCTGCCCCAAAATTACTGGGGAGACAATGACTTAACCAAGTGATCAAAACACCACCAGTAATGAGGCAAACCAACACCACAGGATTTCCATTATGATGCACTGAGAAGGACACAACACCACTCTGCAGTATTCCTGCCAAAAATGCACTACCTGAATCAAGCCATAAGAGACATCTTACAAAATAATTGGCCTATAGTTTAAGAATGGAATGGCCAAGAAATACAAAGAAAGGCTGAGGAAATTTTCCTTATTAAATGGACCTTAAAGAGACATGACAACTAAATGCAGTGCTTGATCCTGGACTGGATCCTAGACTCAGGGAAAATATACAAACATAGCTATAAAGGACAATATTGGGACAGTTGACAAAATGTGACTGTGGACTGTGAATCAGATCATAGTATCAAATGAATGTTATATTTCCTAGTTTTAGTAATATTACCGCAGTTACATAAGAGAACACCTCTGTCTTTTTTTGTTGTTGAAGTCAGAGTCTCACTCTGTCACCCAAGCTGGAGGGCAGTGGCTCACTCACAAACCTACAGCCTCAACCTGCTGGGCTCAGCAACCCTTCTACCTCAGTATTCCAAAGTAGCTGGAACTACAGGCACGCACCACCATACCAGGCTAATTTTTTTATGTATTGTAGAGGCATGGTCTCAACAAGTTGCCCTGGTTGGTCTCAAACCCCTAGATCAGGCAATCCTCCCATGCTCTGCCTCCCAAAGTGCTTGGATTACAGGCATGAGCCATCACACCTGGCCCGGAGGACATCTTTGATCTTAGAAAATATGGAGAATTTTGTCATTAAAGGGGTACAACATTTGCAATTTATTCTCATATTGCTCAGAAAAAAGTAAGTGTGTTGCATATGAGTGTAAGTATATACACATATGCATATGTGATAGGGATGCATATGTGATAGGGATGGAAAATAATCATTAGGCAAAACGTAAACAAAAGGTGAATCTGGGTGAATGAAGGGAATATGGGAGTTGTCTGTCCTCTTCTTATAAATTTTCTGTAAGTTTGAAATTACAGTCATCCTTCAATAATTGAGGGGGACTGATTTCAGGCATCGCCCAACCACAAATCTCACATCCTCAAGTCCTGCAGTCCATCCTGCAGAACCTGCATAGAAGGAAAGTTAGCCCTCCACAGATGCAAATTCCACCGTCACCACAATGTTCCACATTTGGTTGAACAAAGATCTGCAGTAGACCCACGCAGTTCAGAACCATGTTGTCCAAGGGTCAACTTCATATCCAAATAATTTAAGAAAGAAAGAGAGGGGGGCAATGACAAAACAACCTCTGCCCTCAGGAAGCTGTAGTTTAGTTAGGAAAATAGAGTAAGTCAATAAATAAACCGTTTAAAATTTAGAAAAAAAAAAACTTAAGGAAAAAACAAAGCAAAACAGGCTAGGCTGGGTTCAGTGACTCATGCTGTAATCCCAGCACTTTGGGAGGCAGAGGCAAGTGGATTGCCTGAGCCTGTGTCTCTACAATAAAATTAAAAATTAGCCGGTCATGGTAGCACACAACCGTAGTTCCAGCTACTTGGAAGGCTGAGGCGAAAAGATCGCCAGAGCCCAGCAGGTCGATGCTGGGGTGGCAGTGAGTGTACCACTGTACTCCAGCCTGGGTGACAGAGTGAGACTCCAACTCAAAAAAAAAAAAAAGAAAACAGGCTATAGTTGAGACTCCTGGCATTGACACTAACGAATTGCTCTGTGATCATTACAGTTGAGCAGTGTAATTTTTATTTTGATGGATGGGTATATTGTATGGGGACTATGAAACATTTCTACCAAATAAAATAATGCAATTTAGTCTAAGACAATGGAAAATATTGTGTATTTATCAAATACACGGTCTTTCTTTTTTTTTGAGTTGGAGTCTCACTCCATTGAAGTGCAGTGGCATGCTCACGACCACCCTAGCGTCAACCTGCTGGACTCCAGCGATCCTTCCGCCTCAGTCTTCCAAGTAGCCAGAACTACAGGCACACTACTGCACCTGGCTAATCTTTTATGTGTTGTAGAGACAGGTCTCAACAAGTTGCCGGGGTTGGCCTCGAACCTGCGGGCTCAGGCAATCCACTCGCCTCAGCCTCCCAAAGTGCTGAGATTACAGGCTGAGCCACTGAGCCCTCCCATGGTTCTTCTTAAAATTATATTTATATCTGTTACCTTTCCTAAACCCAGCCTAACCTGTTTTGTTTTGTTCCTTAAATTTTAGCTTATTCATAAAAGTTTCGCATCTCAGAAAAATAATTATTCAACAATTATTTCACAGATTCAAGAGAATACTTTCTAACCTTTAGACTTAAAATAAAAAGTAATTTTTTTGGCTGGGCTCGGCGGCTCCTTTGGGAGGCCAAGGAAAGTGCCCATGGGTTTGAGACCAGCCCGGTCAACTTGGCGAGACCTCATCTCTGCAATTAAATAAAATAAAAAAATCTGCTGGATGTGGTAGCGTGAGTGTGCAGTTCCAGCTACTCAGAAGGCTGAGGCAGAAGGATCACCGAAGCCCAGCAGGTCGATGCAGTGGTAGCCATGAGCACGCCATGGCACTCCAGCCTGGGCGACGGAGTAAGACTCCAACTCAAAAAAAAAAAAAGTAGTTTCTTCAACACAGTTGGTTAACATCACAAATAGATCAGAAAAAAAAAAACCAATTCATTTTCAAGTCAAATAGGAAAGCTTTAGCTAAATTCAGACTTTAATATGGGTTTTTTAAAAGGTGTTTTGATTTTTAAAATTTTGTTACTGAGAACAAAATGAGTAAAACAGTAATACGTGTAATTTGCATATTCATTAACATTACTTCCTGACCTCTTGCCCTCATGCAGAGAAAGTGAAGTACTATAGTTAATCAAACATCCTCTGCCTACCAAAGCTTTAAGATGTCTGCTTTCTGTCTCACCTATCTTTTAAGTGTAAAATTCCTAGAAAAGACTTTTCAGAACTCATTACCAATAGAAGAGACATTCAATACTGTCCCCTATACAATCAACCCATCCATCAAAATAAAAGTCACACTGCTAAGCTGTAATTATCACAGAGCAATTCATCTGTGTCAGTGCCAGGAGTCTCAACTATTTTTCTGATTCCATGCTCTCTTTTCATTTCTATGACCCCTATCTTGGTTCAGATCTTCACTAAATCATCCTCAGATTATTCTAGCAACTTCCTAGCTGACCTCTCTTCTTTAATCCATCACTGTCAGACTAATCTTCCTTAAAGACTCTTTTCATGTCCTGACTCTGCTCAGACACCCAAAACACCAATGACATTCTGAATTAAGTATAAACTCTTCATCAAATGATTTCAGACCCTCTATGTCATGGCCTCAATGTAAATTTTCAACTTTATTCTCCAAAAATCAGTCATGCTTTCCCAATTTGGCTTTTGTTCATATTTTCAGTCTGATAGCAACAACTCAACTTGTCAAAAAAGCAACAGAATACATCTCTCTCCCTCCCTAAAACTTCATTAAAATGACAATAAACAGTTTCTTTTCTTCTCTTCTCTCTTTTTTTCTTGGTGGTGGTGGTTTTTTGAGTCAGAGTCTAACTCTATTGCCTAGGCTGGAGTGTAGTGACACACTCCCGACCTCAGCAGCCTTGACCTGCTAGGCTCAGGCGATCCTTCTGTCTCAGTCCTCCAAGTAGCTGGAACCACAGACACACGCTACCACACCAAGCTAAGTTTTTTGATTCATTGTAGAGATGAGGTCTCCCCAAATTGCCCAGGCTGGTCTTGAACCCCTGTACTCAGGCAATCCTCTTGCCTCCCAAAGTGCTATGATTACAGGTGAGCCACCACACCTGGCTAACAATAAACTGTTTCAAAAGGAAATAAACTCATAAGGACACTGAGAAAGAACAGGAGATGGCAAAGGCATCAACAAACCAGAGATTTTGGCAAATTTCTGGAAGACAAAAATAAGTAGAATCACACAGGCAGGAGCTACAGATCAGAGCAAGCATTTTTCACTCGACAAATATATATTAAGCACATACCACATGCCAAACACTCACTGTTCTACAAACTTAATGCACAGCTATAAATATGACAACACTAAACTTACATTCTAATCAAGAGAGAGAAAAAGAAAATACCAAAATCATATAGTTACAGGTGTGGTGATAATTAAACCAGGGGGTTGCGTGGGGAGTAGCCAGGTAGCTGCTTTAGATTTGGAAAACAGGGAAGGCCTCTCTGAGTAGAGATGTTTAAGTTAAGATATGAATGACAAGAAGGAATCAGACGTGCAAAGAAAAGAGAGAAGAGAATTTCAGGTAGAGAATACAGATTTGGCAGGGGACAGATCATGCAAGGATTTGTAAACAGAAAAAGCATTTAGATTTTATTCTCAAGAAGCCTTTTTGAAGGTAGTAGGAAGTCATCCCACGCTACTACCTGGAGTAGAGGTAGGGACCATGCTAAAAAGAGTCCGAGAACACAGAAGGATAGGCATCAGGAAAAGGATGAGCTGCAGAACAGCAATCAGCATTTCTCACTGGACAACCCTCAGGCAATTCAGTCTTTTGCTTCCAGGGTTAACAAAAAAGCAACTCTCTCAAGCCTGGGTTGCAAACTCAAATGCCTGCAGGGGTCACACAGCCAATATAAATACCAGTAGTGGCCAGATATAATTCAACAGGGAGTGGTGGGGTCTGAGAACTGTAAGGGCATGCCTCAGCTAAACTCATCAGATTCTTATAAAAAGTTTATTCTGGAATCAGATAGTAATAAAGGTTCACTGATCACACACTTTAAAAGGGCAAATGTTATGTATTATATCTCAATTTCTTTAAGTTTTAAAAACGTTTAAGTACTGCGCTAGTTAAATAAAAGAAGAGTTAGATGCCACCTCCTATCAGAAGCCCATGAACTTTGCACCTCTTATGACATTTACAGCAAATCAGCCTTGTAATATGTGGTAGTTATCTGTACACTTGCCTTACTCCCTTCCACACCCAGCTAAGTTGCAGGCTCTGGAAAAGACCATATGGTTCTCATTTTTCAGCCCAGGGCAACTACCACAGAACCATATTCCTTCTTGATCTGAATTTAAACTTCGTCTGCCAAATATGTCTGACGTAAGATGACTCATGGACAGGCATGGCAGTACATGCCTGTTATCCCAGCACTTTCGGGAGGCCAAGGTGAGAGGACTGCTTGAGCACAGGAGCTCAAGACCTGCCTGGGCAACATAGCAAGACCTCGTCTCTACAAAAAAAAAAAAAAAAATCAAAAAATTAGCTGGGGGCCAGGCTCGGTGGCTTAGCCTGTAATTCCAGCACTTTGGGAGGCTGAGGCGAGTGGATTGCCTGAACCTGCAGGTTCAAGACTAGCCCAGGCAACTTGGCAAGACCTCGTCACTACCATAAATAAAAAATTAGCCAGGCGTGGTAGCGCACACCTGTAATTACAGCTACTTGGAAGGGTGAGGTGGAAGGATCGCTGGAGCCTAGCAAGTCGATGCTGGGGTGGCCATGAGTATGCCACTGCACCCCAGCCTGGGCAACAGAGTGAAACTCCAACTCAAAAAAAAAATTAGCTGGATATGGTACAGCACGACGGTAGTCCCAGCTACTCAGGAAGTTGAGGCGCAAGGATCACCTGGATCCCACGAGGTTCATGCTGGAGTGAGCTGTGATCATGCTTTGGCACGCCACCAGAGCAATATTGTGAACCCCTGTCTCAAAACAACATAATTTAAGATGACATCAAACTAAAAAAAAAGTGAGTGGGGCTGGGAGCAATGGTTCACACCTGTAATCCCAGCACTTTGGGAGGCCAACGCAAGAGGATTACTGGAGCCCAGGGGTTCGAGACCAGCCTGATCAACATAGTGAGACCTAGTCTCCAAAGAAAAATATCAAAAACAAAAAAAATTAGCCAGGCATGGTGGCACACGCCTGATGCCCCAGCTACTTGCGAAACTGAAATGGAAGGATCGCCTCCAGGAAGTCGAGACTGCAGTGAGCTATGATCATGCCATTACACTCTAGCCTGGCTGACAGTGAGATCCTAACTTAAAAAAAAAAAAAAAGTCAGTTTATCTGATTCTAACTTAAAGAAATACTAATTTAAAGAAACCAACATATTTTAAAATTAATTACTCTATTACTAGAGTAATGTTTTAGAAATATCAGAAAATTCTACAATGCACTTTAGCTTCTAGAAGAATATTTGTGCTACTAATGACTCTCTGGTAAAAATTAACAAATGGGCTGGGCCCCATGGTTCAGTCTGTAATCCCAGCACTTTGGGAGGCTGAGGCGAGTGGGTTGAGACCAGCCCAGGCAACTTGGCAAGACCTCATCTCTACAATAAACCAAAATTTAGCTGGGCATGGTAGTGCGCACCTGTAGTTCCAGCTACTTGGAAGGCTGAGGCGAAAGAACTGCCTGAGCCCAACAGGTTGACGTTGAGATGGCCGTGAGCATGTCACTGCATTCCAGCTTGGACGATGGAGTGAAACTTCAACTCAAAAAAAAAAAAAAAAATTAACAAATGACTATTAGTAGTAAGGGTTCCTGACAGAAACCTAGCTCAAACTAGTTTTAAGAAATCTATTCAAAGCATAAGAAAGCTTACCAGTATATCTGTCATGTCTCTCTTCTCTCAACTTCCTTCATCTCCATTCCAAGGTTTCATCCCAAAATTCTCTACTCCTGTTCTGCAACCTGCTTTTCATCTGTGTCTCTGGATCGTGTCTCCCCATTCCGCGCTATCAATTTTTTTTTCCTCTCTCTCAGTATTCCTCAAAAGAGCTACTTCCAATTCCTACATATGAAAACCCCAAATCTACGTTACCAGAATTTTAAGAGCTAACCAGAATTCTGTTCTGAATAGAAATCCAAGGTTGGAGAGGAATCACTTTACTAGTAAATCCCACATACAGAAGTTCTCCCTCCATCTTTGCATGACTTAATATTTTATTCCAGCAGGAGTTAGAAATCCAACCAGAGATGAGTCATTATTCCTGATGTTAACCAGACCCAAATGGAAACAGGTAAGATTTAGTAGTCAAGAACTTCCTTAGGTGAAAAGAACAGACTCTAAAAAGTTATTGAAATTTTTAGAATGAGTTTGTTAGATGCTTAAAAGACACATGCTAAACATCCCCTAATATTTTAACACAAATTCTGGTTAACAAGAAATCTCAAATAAGTAGATCTTTCATTTGGATGTCCTAAGTTTGATAGTAAGAACAGACTTTCTTTATCTTATACCATTCATTGAAAGGTCAGTTTAAGAAAAAGTTTGGAAGACCTTCCTAGTCTAAGCTATCTACGACTAAACAATGAGTCAGAGTCAGGAGACCTGAAATTCTTGTCCTAACTCTGCCACTCACTAGCCAGAACTTTGGGTTAAATCATTTAAATCCTTAGCCCTCACTTTCTTAATCTGCAAAAAAAGGGATGAACTAGTTTGATACCAAAAGTCTCCTCCACCCCTCACATTCTTGTCAGAAGTTCTACTGTTTAATTACTGATTTTACTCTAAATCCCATTTCATCAGTCTTCTTCCCAATCTTTATTCTACAGGAAAGGTATCTGCTGCCAGCTACTCTTACACACACTGCTTAAGGGGACAGAATAGTTTACAGAGCCAGCTTTCCCACTTTCTCCACAGTGATCTGTAATCTACCTTAGTTCAAATGAAGTCTCAAGAGTCTGGAACTTGTTAAAGGTGCTTACTTTTAGTGTTCTTGTATTTTTGGTTTTGTTCTAAGAGTCTATTCATTTGTCTGAAGAGTTAAAATGATGATGGTTATGAGAAAGAATTAAAATTGCTTACTGTACAACAAAATAAGGATTCCAGGAACATAATGGGTGGCTACAAGTGAAAGAATGAACAATATCCCTTAGGGTGAGCTTGCTACACACTGAAAATGTATTTTACATTCAACAATGTTAAAAATCTACATCAAATCCACATTCAGCTTCATAATACAAATTAGAATAGAAAAAGTGTTTAAAACTGCTTTTCATCAAGTAAAACTAAAGCTTTGGATGCTCAAAAAGCTACCATACTTATTTTTTAGTTTTGCATGCCCAATCCCTCCCTCCTCAATCCCCAAGCCTGTGTGTGTGTGCACACTCACTTTAGGGTTTTCTGGGAGTACTTTGCTACATAGTTTGAAAAGTAGTAAAGTAGATGGCATCATCCCCATCCTGTTATAATGAGGAAATTGTAGTTCAAAGAGAGTTTTAAAGAGAAAAGATTAAAAACATTTTATAGGCGACTTGTCTGTTTTTTATTAACCTCTCAATAAAATTTAAGCAAAACTTAGAAAAAAAAAAAAAACCTGTAACTTCACTAATCTTCCCACAACACTAGAGAAACCATTAACAATGCTTGTTATAAATTCTGGTTTGAGAGTATGCTGGGTAAAAAGAGAAGGGGAGTTTTTCATATCAGTGATTCGAATCTTGCCACAATGGCTAAAATGATGGTCAGGCAGTGTCAAGTGTAATGCCTTTAATCATAGCCAAAAGGTTTAAATGATTGGCCTCATATATACAATATTTGAAAATGAAGACATTTTGTTTACAATATACCATTCCATAGATGGTTAAATTGGCAGATATGGCTAAGCTGGTGTCCTTTATTATAAGACCGATGTGCGTTCCCAGTTGAAGAAAATGAACTTCATTCTGGTAAGAACTGGGGCTCTTCAGTTACGAAACCACCTGAGTTGAAACCCTGGTTCAAACATTGAATAGTTCTATGAACTTACCTATAGAGAAACTAAAATAAGAATTATATTCAACTTCTCAGAAATCATGCAAGCAAAAAGAGGGTGAAAAAAAAGTGTTGAGAGAAAAATACAAACGTAGAATTCTGCATCCAGCAAAATTATCTTTCAAAAGTGAAGGAGAAATAAAGACTTTCTCAAGCAAACAATAATTCAAAGCATTGTTGTCAGTAGACCTACCTTGCAAGAAATGTTAAAAGTAATTCAGAAGAGAGAAGGAAAATGATATAGTTAAAATACTAAGATCAGCATAAAGGAAGAGCACCAAAAGAAATAAGTGAAGGTATAGTAGCTTTTACTTTTCTTAGTCTCAATTGATCGGACAGATAAATTTGTTCAAGATAATAATGGCAACGATATTTTTGATTATGTATGCTTATATATGTCATACATATGCTTATGTATACTTTATATAATTGAAATGAACCACAGCAATGATACAAGAGACAGGAGGAAAGAATTCGTTTCTTTGTCATTATAAGATATTCTTTTTCAGAGGGTCTGTAAGATCCTCTGAATTTTAATTTTTCAAAAATTTAAATATAAAAAGATACTCTACATTGATGAAGTAACACAGTATTATTTGAAAGTGGACTTGGATTAGTTGTAAATGTATACTGCAAAATCTGGAGCAACCACTAAAAAAAAAATGAAAAAAGTACAGCTGATACATTACAATAGGAGAGAAATTAGTCATATAAAATGCTCATCAAAACTATAAAAAGTGGCCAGGCACAGTGGCTCATGCCTATAATCCCAGCACTTTGGGAGGCAGAGGCCACAGGATTGCGAGTCCTGGGGTTTGAGAGCAGCCTGGACAAATTGGGGAGGCCTTGTCTCTACAATATTAAAAAAATTAGCCGGGCATGGTGGCACACGCTGTAGTTCCAGCTACTCGGGGAAGGCTGAGGCAGAAGGATACCCTGAGCTCAGCAGGTCAAAACTGTGGTGGTCGTGAACTTGCCACTGCACTCCAGTCTGGGCGAAAGAATGAAATTCCGACTTAAAAAAAAAACCAAACAAACCATAAAAGGCACAAATAGAGTGGCAGACATAAACAAGGACAAGGGCAACAAATAGTAAACAGTAATACATGTAACAGATATTAATCCAACTACCTATAATCTGCATGTCAATGGTGTAAATATTCCAATTAAAAGACAGTGGATTAAAAAATAAGACTCAACTAGATACTGTCTACAAGAAATCCATTTTAATATAAAAACATATAGATGAAAAGTCACAGATGAAGAAAAATATACCACACACACTAATCAAGCTAAGGCAGAAGTAGCTATCTCAATTTTATACAGAGCAGATTTTAAAGAAAGGAAAGTTACAAGGACAAAGAAGAGTATAATGATATAACGATAAAGGGTCAATTCTCTAAGAAGACATTATAATTCTGATAACATATACGTGCCTAACAACAGAGCATCAAACTACATGAGGTAAAAACTAACAGAACAAGCCAGGCTCGGTGGCTCAGCCTGTAATCCCATGCCTTGGGAGGCTGAGGTGAGTGGATTGCCCGAGCCCGTGGGTTCGAGACCCGTCTGAGCAACTTGGCGAGACCTCATCTCTACAATAAACCAAAAATCAGCTGGGTGTGGTAGCACGTGCCTGTAGTTCTGGCTACTCGGAAGGCTGAGGCAGAAGGATCACCAGAACCCAGCAGGTCGAGGCCGTGGTGGCCGGGAGCGGCCACTGCACTCCAGTCTGGGCGACAGAGTGAGACTCCGACTCAAAACAAAACAAAACAAAACAAAAACTAACAGAACAGCAAAGATAAATAAATTCGTAATCATAGCTAAAGACTGCAATACCCTTCTATCAGAATAGACAGATCCAGCAGGCAGAAATTGTGAGAATAATAGCTGAACTCAACAATATCAATCAGTTAGATATGATTGATATCCATAGGCTCATTCATCTTACACATTCCTCTCAAACCTACATTGAACATTCTCCAAGACAGATCACATTCTGGGTCTTAAAACACACCATATAAAAAATTTTAAAGGATAGAAATCTTATACAATGTCTGCTCTCAGACCACAATGAAATTAAGCTAGAAATCAGCAACAGATAATGAAAAACTCCCAAACCACATGAAGATTAAACAACACACTTCCAAACAGCACATAGGTCAAAGAAGAAATCTAAAGAGAAATGTGAAAAATTTTAATTCCTACAGATCATATGGGGATATATATTTTAAATTTTAGACTAAAAGAAAATGAAACACAACTTATCAAAATTTGGTATGAAACAAAAGCAGTGCTTAAAGGAAATTTATAGCACTGAATGCCTGTATCAGAAAATAAGAAAGATCTAAAACCAATAATCTAAGTTTCCAATTTAGAAATCTAGAAAAAGAGCAAATTAATTCAAAATAAGAAGAAATTAAGAATTTGAATAGCAATCAATGAAATTAAAAACAGGAAGACAAAAGAAAAAAAACCAACAAAACAAAAACCTCATTCTTATTAAAAAAAAAAAAGAAAAGCCAATAACACTGTTAAGTCTTCAGCCAGGCTAAGAAAAAAAGGGATAACACAACTGACTAATATTTAGAAATGAAAGAGGGGACATCACTATATATCTTACAGACATTGAAAACATAATAATACTATGAACGACTCTATGTCCATAAATTTGGTATTCAGAACATGTGGGACTCAGTTCTTTGTTTCTGTGATAGATCACTGAGTATTACAGACTCTAAATCCATCCAACTTGCTGCGAAGTTCACAATTTTGTCCTTTTTATGGCTGTGTAATATTCCATTGTGTATACGGACCACATTTTAAAAATCCA
>CAUYQG010182915.1:0-75797 GCA_963574415.1 Tarsius wallacei
CTCAGCCTGTAATCCCGCGCCTTGGGAGGCTGAGGTGAGTGGATTGCCTGAGCCCACAGGTTCGAGACCCGCCTGGGCAACTTGGTGAGACCTCATCTCCACAATAAATCAAAAAATTAGCCAGGCATGGTAGCGGGTGCCAGTAGTTCCAGCTACTTGGAAGGCTGAGGCGGAGGGATCGCCGGAGCCCAGCAGGTCAAGGCTGCGGTGGCTGGGAGCGGTGACTGCACTCCAGTCTGGGCGACAGGGTGAGACTCCAACTCAAAAAAAAAAAAAAAACAGAAAAAGTCTTTGTAAAATACCCGTGTGCCCCCAAATCTACATACTTGACCTTTCACTATATCTGTTCTTGGTAGGTTGTGACTTCAGCCTTTAATTGGAACCTTTTCATAATTGTCGCCATTTAACACATTTAGTCTGTCAAATCACGGGATGTCTTTATAGCCATATAATAAACCCTAGAGAACAACTTCTCTGGCTGTAGCCATCTGCAATGATCACAAGAGTAGCTTACAAAATACTGACAGTCTTTATGGTAATAGGATACATATGGCAGCCTACAATTATGTGTAGCTGCATTCAATTAGTGTTGTACAATTACACAGTTTTATTGCTTAGTTAAAACAGTGAAAGCACTACATACTGGGTAATTTGCACTAATCCCCGTCTCTTTACTAGCCCCTCGGTGTTTAAAATGTGGAGGAACATTTATAGTATTTAAAGGGCCTGGAATGAACATTAAATTATATCTCACGTTGTGAATGCTCCTTGACTGACAATTCATGTATTCCGCTTAATGTGTGGGTCTTGCTTGATAGAGGCTTTAAAATTCGCTTGTAGCAAAAAGTTCTTCTTACCCTGGAACTCCACTTGCTGGACCAGGTTGTCCGTGCCTAGCCTTGCAGCCTGCAAACGTCCCTTCTGAAAGATGGTCAAAATGAGGAGAAAAGCTAAGAGACAAAGTCGATTGGGATCCAGAGAGCAGTGGAAGCCAAGGATTTGGCGCGTGAACTTGTTAGAAGCCTTTCCAATGTCCAACTTTTAATCAAAGTCTTAGTTCAAAGTGAGTTTATAGCTGCCATTTGGAAAAAGACTTTCTAGAGGTGGTTTGGGGAGTGTGTGTGTGTGTGTGTGCATGCACCCACGTGCATACACACGTGCAAACTTTACACAGATGCATTTAGCAGTTAGTGATTTTTAACCAAGTTTTAACTACATTTTTAAACGCAATGCCTCCGCGTGACTGGCTCGTTAAGAGGTAAGGGTGAGCATAGTTCAGGTTGTGAGCTGATCATGATTCCGCCTTGGGAAGTGACTCTCCCATTGAAGGGGAAGAAGCACTGGGATATATTCTTCTCCATCCTTCTCCCAGAGTGTTTACAGAGAAAAACCCAGAGCAACCTTGTTTCCTGCCCTGCCTGACAATAAGTTAAACAGAATTCCAAACCAGAGGCCTGGACATTTATTCACCTGCAAAAACATTTTGTTGCAGCTTTTCTAATGTACTCATGTCTAGAGATGTTTTCAATTACACGGAACTGGTCTTTGTTTCCAAGTGCTTGCTGTCTCTCCTAAGCATCACTCAAGCCTCTATGTTCATAAAAATTCTACTGTATGGTTTTCAAAGCAAGAAAAGGGGACGTCATGCAAGTGGTTAAAAGAACATTATACAAGAGATGAAAAGAACATAAAATTATGACGTCTACGTATTTTATTTACCATACATGGTTTTGTTTTGTTTTTTAGAGGTATACTTACTTTCAGTACTTTTTTATTATTATTCGCTTTTGACTTTTTTCTTCGTTATTAAAGTTTAGAACTATATTGCTCACCTATATTAAATATAATTGGTATGTGACTATATGTTAGGTAGAATTCCTATTAAAATGTACATGCTAAAAAATAAAACCTTTGCTACATGTGGAAGAATGACAAAGGTCATATTCAGACCGAATCCACCATCTGCTTTTGCCAAACTTTTGAATACAGTTCGGTGATATAGATACTGTGTTTAAGTAAAAAGCTACAAAAATGAGGTTGAATAAATCAAAATCTGCATCACCTCACAAAAGCACACAAAATGAATGTTTGGACCTCGCCAAACATCAAAGCAAGAGATAATTTTGCAGTTTAGAAAGGTTATTGGTAACAAAATGGAATTAAGGAAATAAACAATTCTGCTTTGCCTCGGAAGTAAACTAGACGGTCTACTAGATGTTTCCATCTCAGATTTCTTTTCATGAAAAGCATTTGCTTGCCATTTAGATGAGCAGAATGACTTCCATGCTAAGACTCCGATTTAGGGATTTCTTTTGCCTGAGAACACGTAGGCCAGGGACAACATTGTGTGTTGCAGCTGTGATACCTCAAAGTCCCTAACTCAAAGCTGTTCATGGTGACCGGGGCTGGACAGCTGCTTCATTAATTAGGAAGAAAGCATCCATCCCAGATGACAGCTGGGCAGAGCCACATCTGTGAGGGACACCTGGCTGTCTTTGCTCTAACAACCCAAGTGCAGGTGACCCCACAAGGCTTTGGATACCTGCCCGAAGGCAACCCACCGTTGATCGTGGTTCAGGAGCGCTTGGGGAGAAGAATCCGTGTTATGAATGTGGAGAAGATGTAAAAGAATATTTTCTGCCCAGAAGAGACACGGTTTCTCCAGAAAGGAGAATCTGACCGCCGGCCTCTGCCAAAAAAGTTGGTTCCAAATGCTTACTGCTGATCTTGCAATTTAGCTGGCCAGACATCTGCACTTGATGCTGCAGTGAAATGCAAAGTTAATCGACTTTTTCCAAAGAAAGGCAGACGTGGCGTGTGGACGGTAGCGGCACTCCTGATGTGTGGAGATGTGCCTTGCTGTGCAAGGCGTTCAAACTGCCGCCAGGAACAGATGATTGCAGAGTGATAACAGATCAACGAGTAAACCTCAGCTTGCTGCACGAAACATTGTGATGTACGTGGGAAACGCTGCCGCTTCCGGGCAGCATCTGAAGATCGCCCTTGCTGGCAATAGGAGCCTTTGGCTTTGACCGTGGTTTTCTCTCCTCTATCCTGTTGATTCCAACAGAGAGCACTGAATTATAATTCTGAAGTCCCTTTCATCTTTTCTTTGAAATACAAGAAGTCGTTTGGGATACTTTTTAGAGCAGATCTCTTTGTTTTGATCATGTCTAGAATTAAAGGAGTATGTATATCTGTCTGTGGTCACAAGCATCCTTTTCTTGATTTGCTGGGTGAAAGGCGGGAGACTTTTACTGCCTTAATAAGGAAACCTGGACAGAATACTGGCTCTGCACCTGATCCATCTCTCCACATTGCCACAGGTGAAATGAAATGTTAATATCCCTTTCAATTATTAATTGGGGAAATGTAAATGGATCTTGTTGGAAATGTGGGACACCGAAAATAAAATATTTTAAAAGATGTGTAGGGGTTCTTTTTGTTCAGTTACTCGAGAATTGCATTTTTAAAGTGTTTATCTATTGGAATGAAGAGGTAATTATTTTCATTAAGTGGAGACCCTGCACTAGAGACTTGCTGTGGTTCATTTCATTATGCGAGTCCATCTTTATTGTAAAAAATATCAAATACAGATGTGCAAAAGGTAAAAAAAAAAGCCTCCATAGGCCTACCACCCACAGATAGACACACCAACACTGTGTTCTTTCAGACTTTTTTCCTTATGTGTATTTTTTTTCCTTATTGGTCATTTTATACAAACCTCTCTGAAAACTGCTGTCTTCCCTATTGAACATAATTTCTTTCAATAACTACAAGCCCAAATCACTATTTTAATGGTCATGCAGCATCTCACTGTATGAACATACCATAAGTTATTTAATGAATTTCCATTTGCTAGGTGTCTACCATGTTTCCAATTTCACAATAATCTAAAGAAAGATTTTTTTTTTGTATGTATGTGCCTGGTTTTTTTGTACCTTATATACATAAATCTAAACCACGGCATCTCTCACTTCTTCAGGGAAAAGCTTCTGAGTTCTTGGTTTTCAGGCAATTGTGCTTTTCCCCTTTATTTTAGGTGTACGAGCACCAAGACGGCAGCAAATCGCTGAAGCTGGGTGACTTTGGACTGGCCACCATTGTAGATGGTCCCCTGTATACAGTCTGTGGCACCCCGACGTATGTGGCTCCAGAAATCATTGCAGAGACCGGGTAAAGGCTTCTCTTGTGTTCGTGCGCCATGCTTGCAAAAGAACTAGCCTGCTTCCAAAACAGGAAAAATACTACTTCTCTGTCCCATCCAGGAATAATTAGCTATCAGATTTCTTTCATCCTTTTAAAAAAAAAAACGTGATTTTATTTTTAACTTTTACAGTGGGAGCCATTTTCTCTGTTTCCCCCTCAAGCTGCCCGTTACTGTGATCTTGAGACTTCCATTTGGCCTTTGTTACAGCTACAGCAGAAGTTATTAACCCCAGAGTAAAAAATGTTCTGGCTAACAGAGGAACAGTGGGGGCAATTAACTCGCACTTGGAGATAAAAGAAACAGACACTGCCTGCTGTGTGCTGCAATTACAGGCTCCTGTGGGTTGTTTCTCTCAGTGCCCTTATCCTCCAGCCCTGGCCCCCTTGGGTTCTCTTGGGGATCCACTGATTTTCTGTGGAACACAAACACCTTTAGGCATCAGAAGGCCATGGGAATTTACTGGTTTCTGTGTGCAGAATCAGATGAATGGGGGCATAAGGTGGGATAGCCCATGCCTTTCTAAGGACTGTCTGTACGCCAGGCCTTACACTCACTTCTTATTCTACCAGCAGATGGTACTATGCCCATTTTGTGCATGAATAAACTGAGACGGGTGGGTTGGGCACCATGTAGGCTCATGACTAGTTTTAGTGACTGTGTCAGAATTTGAACTCAGCCTAAGTCAAAGGCTTTTTTGGTACAGAGCCCTATTTCTTACCTCGAGCCATAGGCAGGGCTCAGCAGGGCGGTTCTTAAGCAGAAGGAATGCCAAGGGTGGGACCAAGAGGGGAGGCAGCCCTCTTTTTTTTAATTCATTAGCAGTTTCAGTTTATACCTGGGGACCTAGGTGGCACCCTCTCCCCACACTGTGGCCAGTTGGAGATAGTGTTTTTGCTTGTGCTACAGACCGTAAGGGCAGGAAGAACAGATGAGAAGGGAATCCCTCTAGGGAAATCCCTTAGGTGAGATGCAAAGGAATGAGGACTTCTCTGTTCCTCAAAATTGAGTGAGTTGGGAGCCCACATCTGTGGCCTTACCTGACTTCCAGATGCTGCTACCTTGGGCATAGCCACACTTTCTGCTGGGCTGTACTCTGTTGGCTGCTGGTAGGGAGTTGAGGAGGAGTGGGGTAGGAGGAGAATTTGGTGGGCTCTTGAAAATCTTGGTTGGAGCCCAACTCTGCCACTGACTAATTGTGTTATCTTGAGCAAAATTACTCACCTCTGCGAACCTCAGTTTTCTGTGAAACAGGCAATACTTGTTCTGTCCAACCTACAGAGTTGTGAGGAAAACAAAATAAGATAGTGTTATGTCAGTACTTTATAAAGGGAAAATATTCTTTAAATAGTTATTATTCCTAAAAGTAGGAAGTTTGTTTCAAGGATCTCAAAATCGATATGAGAAATCTTTTTGTTGGAATCCTTTACTTTGTGATATTTGCATATGACCCTGGGCATGCATTATTTTGACTGTTACTCATCTGCCTTAGTCTTTTTAAAAATTGTTACTTTAAAAATTCTTTCCAGCCGGGCTTGGTGGCTCAGCCTGTAATCCCGTGCCTTTGGGAGGCTGAGGTGAGTGGATTGCCTGAGCCTGCGGGTTCGAGACCCGCCTGGGCAAGCGAGATCTCATCTCTACAATAAATCAAAAAATCAGCCGGGCGTGGTAGTGCGCACCTGTAGTTCCAGCTACTTGGAAGGCTGAGGCGGAAGGATCGCCGAAGCCCAGCAGGTCGAGGCTGCGGTGACTGGGAGCGGCCACTGCACTCCAGTCTGGGCGACAGAGTGAGACTTCAACTCAAAAATAAATAAATAAATAAAAATAAAAAAATAAAAATTCTTTCCTTGAACTCTGTTGAGCTGGTGGGTTTTCATTTAGTGTTTGTTAGGGTTTTTATTTTGCTTGGTCTTATTTTAGTTTGTAAGAGAAGAGTTATCGATTTACCATGCCCCATAACTTGTCCTGCCCTGACTCTGCTAACTCTGACATCACTTATTTTTCCAGATATGGCCTCAAGGTGGACATCTGGGCAGCTGGTGTAATCACTTACATCCTGCTGTGTGGTTTCCCTCCATTCCGTGGGTATGGGCAGCAATCTTTTATTCAGCACCAACAAAGCATTTCTCTATTCTCAGAGTGATCCATTCCCCCTTCTTGAACAAAGGAGTCTGCAAGCAGGAAAAGACCATAATAAGAACTTTACTTACAGTCCCTGTTTTTTTTTTCTAGTTGTGCATGCTAATTTAGATGCCTTCCATAAATCTTCCTCATATAGTTTAAAAACTCATTCTTTCTTAATTTACCAAAACAGTTCCATCTGGACATTTTCAATAGCTTAAAAACACACCATTTTCCGCATTTATGGGGAAGGGAAGGGCTCCATTGCACAGGAATGAAGAGACGTATGCTGAGTTGACATCTTAGTACTGTTTTTTTCCCTTGTCGTTCACCTAAACAGAAGTGGTGATGACCAGGAGGTGCTTTTTGATCAGATTTTGATGGGGCAAGTGGACTTCCCTTCTCCATACTGGGATAACGTTTCTGATTCTGCGAAGGTAGGTTTCCAGGACATAATTATTGATTCCATATCATTATGTGCAAAGAGACGAATGACATCATAAGTATGATTGCTGTCCATATTTTAATTGTCATTACTCGGTTTTCCAAGATTTCACAGTCACCCGGTCATCTTTTCGTAGCCAGTCCAACAAGTACTTACCAAGTGTTCCATCACTGCCTCCATCTCCTGCTGTCACTCAGTGATCTTGCTGTGTCTTGCTGTGCTCCACCCTCGCCAGGCTTGAGCCATTTCTGTATGGCTTATCGCATCACCTCTCTCAGGTCTTGACTTCATGCCATTTTCTCTGTGAAGCCCTCCCAGACCATCCTGTTTCCAGTCTCAGCCCTTACACCTTTCCTGTCTGCTTTTTCTTCCCTATCTGTTTCATTTCCTCAGTAGCATTTATACCTTACATCCATCTGGTTCACCATCCGATGGCCTGTCTGCCTGATGATCTGTGTACCAGTCTAGATAAATAGAGATAGGTGGATAGCTCTTATGTGTATCGTCTGTTTCCAAACTCTCCCCACTAGGATGTAAATTCTTTGAAGGCAAGGATGTTTACCTGTTTTGTTCATTGCTGTGTCATCAGTGTCTAAATCATAGCCAGTACATGACCAGTACTCAATATGTACTGAATAAATAAACAAGCATATGAATAAATGAAGCGATTAAAAGGGAAGAAAGTCAACCTCAGTGTAGGTTGAAATTATCAAGAAAGACTTTATGAGGCAGCTGTGATTTGAGTTGACCCTCGAAGGATAGCCAGGATGTGGAGGCAGGGGGAAACAAGGCATAGGGTTTTAATCTCACTAAACGAAGACATCAACCTCTAAGATGGATGGCAGTGATGGCTGTGCGATGAGCGCACTGAGCACCACTGAGCTAGTCACTTAAGAATGGCTCAAGTGGTGAATTGTATGTACATTTTACCACGTTGTTTTTTTTTTTTTGAGTCGGAGTCTCACTCCCTCGCCCAGACTGGAGCGCAGTGGCCGCTCCCAGCCACCGCAGCCTCGACCTGCTGGGCTCCGGTGATCCTTCTGCCTCAGCCTTCCAAGTAGCTGGAACTACAGGCGCGCACTACCACGCCCAGCTAATTTTTTGATTTATTGTAGAGATGAAGTTTCGCTTGCCCAGGCGGGTCTCGAACCCGTGGGCTCAGGCAATCCACTCACCTCAGCCTCCCAAGGCGTGGGATTACAGGCTGAGCCACCGAGCTCGGCTTACCACGTTTTAAAAATAGTATTAGATCAATCTCTAAGAAAACTATAAAAATCTTACATGAAGGTATTGGTAAACCTTGGGGCAGGAAAGAAAACCTTTTAATTGCTCTCTTTTAAATGTATTATTACGCCTCAAAGCATCGACCTAAATGTTTCAAAATTTGGTATTGAGAAGTAATTATCTTTTGGTTGCTCAGCGTGTATGCTTTTCCTTTTACCTGAATATGAATTCAGCTTAAAACTCAACCCCTTTGACATCACCACTTTGCATATTGGGCACAAGTCTCTCGTTTTCTTCAGCTGTCCAGGTGTCCATCTCTGCAATCAGGAAAATGTAGGGACTTGAAAGAAGAGTCAGAGGAAAGGCACCAGGTGAAAGGAGGTGGGGGCATTAGGGCTCCAGGGCTGGGGGTGGAAGTGTTTCCACTGGTCAGCAGGATCTTCAGAAATCTGCCCAGCTCTCAGGGCCATCACTCCCTGACCTGAGGGTTCGCAGTCAGTGACATGTAGGACCGTCTCCTGTGTCTCCACGTCACCTGGCAAAAGGCATCCCATGTCGGAGTTGCTTCATTGAGTCCCAGTACAGTCTGGGCAAGGTGGCTTATGCCTATAATCCCAGTACTTTGGGAGGTCAAGGTGGGAGGATTGCTTGAGTCCAGAGGTTCAAGACCAGCCTGAGCAACATAGCAAGACCTCATTGCTACAAAAATAAAAATAAAAATAAAAACTAGCCGGATGTGATGGTGCTTGCCTGTGGTCCTAGCTACTCAGGAGGCTGAGGTAGGAGGATCACCTGAACCCAGAAGGTCAAGGCTGCAGTGAGCCAAATTGTGCCAGTGCACTCCTGCCTGGGTGACAGAGTGAGACACAGGACTCAAAATAAAATAAGTCCCAGTCCAAGATAGGAAGTGAATGAAGAAATTAAGGTAGACTTTTTTTTTTTAATCAGAGGCTTACTCTGTCACCAGGCTGGAGTATAGTGGCTCGCTCATGGTCACCCCAGCGTCAACCTGCTGGGCTGAGGCGATCCTTCCACCTCAGCCTTCCAAGTAGCCAGAACTACAGATGCACACTACTATACCTGGCTAATCTTTTTTTTTTTTTTTGGTATATTGTAGAGACGAGGTCTCATCAAGTTGCCCAGACTGGTCTTGAACCCCTGGGGTCAGGCAATCCTTTCACCTCAGCCTCCCAAAGTGCTGGGATTACAGGCTTGAGCCACCACGCCCGGCCAAAGGTAGACTCTACGTCAGTGAAAATAAATCATCCTCATCCCAAGTGGCACTCTAGCCTGTGTATGTCAGTGACTGGATACTGCACATCTAACCATGTCATGATGTGGAAATTTCTCATCCAAAGGGTACACATGTATGGTAGACTTGACATTAAGACCACAGTGGTGACTTCCTGATCCAAATCAATTCGAGCCCATGGGGAAGTTTCATCAGTTTCAGGATCATCAAACCATTTACCTGTTAATCATTCTGTTTTTCTTTAGGCGTGAAATTGTTGAAGCAGTTTTAACACATTTCCTTAGAATTCTTTGGCTACGAAAGGAACTTTAGACATTGACAGTTCTATGACTTTCCTCATTCCTTTCTTTCAAGCCTAAATATGCTGCCTTGAAATTAAGGGGGGAAAAAATCATTCTTTCAGCTGCCAAAGTGAAAATTAAAGTGTTTTTAAAATGTGACTTCTATGTTAAACTAATTAAGAAATCTGTCTTTCAAGTACAAAATTTTAGACAAAGAAATATTAATTCTTTACCACTTATCATTTGTTTCTTTTCTACTAAAACATTTTTTACAAAATGGTTTCTAATATTAATTTAATTTTTTTTTAAATCAGCCATAAGCTATGTATTTATAATTCCAAATGTTCACCTTTCTTTTAACTTTTGAAGCTTTTAAAGGTGTTATTCAGGTAGCCACAGGTAAGTGGGGTTGATGTATTTAATATTTAGAGCTTATACAAGTGCTTTTCCAAACTAAAAGAGAACTCCTGCATTTGCAGGCATCCAGCATTTCACCTTACAAATTGGATAAATGAAATCTAATGTCCCCCCTGCTCTTCCTGCCCCTCCTGCCCCAACAGGAGCTCATCACCATGATGCTGTTGGTTAATGTTGATCAGCGATTTTCAGCTGTGCAGGTCCTCGAACACCCTTGGGTTAACGTAAGTGACTTGTTCCTTTCCCTACATACACTGCTGTGCTCCTTTTAAAAATCATTTGCAAGCCAGGTGTGGGTGGCTCATGCCTGTAATGCCAGCACTTTGGGAGGCCAAAGTGGGAGGATTGCTTGAGCCCAGGAAGTCGAGACCAGACTGGGCAACACAGCGAGACCTTATCTCTATAAAAATTCAAAAAGTTAGCCAGGCATGGTGGCACATGCCCATAGTCCCAGCTACTCAGTGTGGGACGGAGGTGGGAGGATCACTTGAGCCCAAGAGATCAAGACTGTGGTGAGCTGTGATTGACCCACTGCACTCCAGGGTGGCAGAGTGAGACCCCAGCCCCTCCCTCCAAAAAATCATTTGCAGATTGCCTAATAATATCGCCTCCTTTTTAAAGTGTTGTGTTTGGGTTTATGACCCCCCCTCTTACGCACCAGGACAGTTGCAGGATCTTAGACTTGTGCCACAAGGGCATCGGATGCAGCCACTGGATTTTGTTCCAGTGGGCCTGCCTTCTACCGATTCTCTACCCCACAACCTGCTTTCTGAGGCTCATGTGAGACCTGAGTAATCATCAACAAGATCCAGCAGATTTTTCCGAGTCGGTCCTGCTTTTCTGCATCATTCCTACCAAAAGTACAAGTGACCTCGGGGTGCACATGCACGTCTTTGAGTACTCCAGGGCAGCACTTCTCAAACCTGAATTTGCTTACAAATCACTGGAGATCTTATTAAGAAGCAGGTTCGAATGCAGTAGGTTGGAGGCTCCGCATTGCTAAAAGTTTCCAGATGCTGGTTCTGGGACTGCTCTTTGAGTACAAGGATCTGTGGTATTTTGTTAACCTAAAAGAATTCTCCAGAGCAGAGGCGTTGTTTTTTAACCCTGCCTCTCTCTACAACGGATTGATAACATTTGTTTTGATGCATAAATAATAATAGTGAATACTCATAACTTTTTAAAGCATCTTATGTGCATTGTGTTTGGATCGAGCGTGTTTTATCCAGTGGATAGCCTCGTTACCATGGTAACCCCATTGACAGATGGGGAAGGCTCCATCACTGGCTTTACTGGCTCTTACTGCCGGCACAGAAGACAGAGAGAGGTTTGAATACAGATATGGACATATTACAATCCTAAAATTGTCAGCTTCCCACTGCCCTGAGTGATCTAGCTGTAAGTTGAAGGCAGCCAGACATTCCCTGTCTCTGAGTTGTCCCCTCGGTGAGTAGTCAAGTGTTTTTTGTTTCTTTTCTAAAATAACTAATTGTTGGGGACAAGGCATGGTTGGAAGCACCGTCAACACGTGAGGTGAGTACAGATGAGGTGACGGGACCTTGGGGTCTTGTTTGTTTTCTGCCTTTTGAGGTCCTGGCTGGGTCTAGGCCGTGGCACTTTGTGTGTGTGAATGTGGTTCTTCACACTCCACTCGGAAGTTGTGTATATGCCAGGGGTGCCAAAAAAAAATGTATGCACACTTTAAGAGATGTGATCTGTGTATTACTTTTGGAAGTTGAATTGGTCGACAGTGGCAATGTGGCATTAATCAAATGAATGCTAGCATCGCCATGCGACTGTCAAAGAAAATGGCGGGAGTTTTTTTTTCCTTTCTTAAAATGTGTATACATTTTGGGGGCACTCTCTGTATATATGTGTGTATATGTATATATATGACAAGAGACATAGGTGGATATGAGCATTTAGAGCTATGCAGCTGAAGCTTCTTTGAAGTCTTTTCATATAACAGAACTTCCCAACTGGTGTACAAGGACATCCATCCCCTCAGCCCCTGGGATAGTGGGCAAGGCAGCCAGTATCCAGCAAGCAGTCACCTCCAGCCTCAGCAACCGTGGCATTTATCCCAGGGTCCTAAGTAAAAAATTATCCCTTTCTATGAAGCAGATTCATTTGAGTCTAATAACAAGCCTGTATGATAGGCAGAGTGGAAATTATTGTGCCCATTTTACAGATGAGAAGACTGAGGCTACAGGTGGGGCACGATTTGCCCAAAGCGGCCAAGCTTGCAGTTGAGCCAGAATTTCTAGCAAGGTATTCTCGCTGCAAGCCCAGGTACCTGAAAGTCCTACGTGCCACACTATGTCTACCCTCCCTCTGTTATACAGGAGAGCACTGTCATATTGTGAAAGAGTGCAATGTGGACAGTACCATCATAGCAATGGTAGCTAATGGTAGTTAGCAACCTTTCCAGACTCTCTAGCCTGGGTCGTGGTGCCTTTCCCTGAGGTGTGCAGGGTGGAGGAGGCACAAGCCAGCTGCAGGCTGTCTTGGTGGCAGCACTTGGGTCTGGCTGACCTGCATGGGCTAATTAAAACCCATGGACCACAAGTTGTCCAACTGCCTATTAGCCCTGAAAAGGCTGAGACAGGGTGACCACACGGAAGAAACCGGACAGTCTGGATTTGAAATGAGCCCTCTGCAGGCTCCTAAGCGTCGTAGAAGAAGGAAATTCACAGAAGATTTCTGAATATATCTCATCAGAGGACCGCTGCCTACCAGCCCCGCCCTCCAGGAACAGTCTGATCAACCAGACAGCTCCATGGCAGTGAGAAGGGCTACCTCAGCCAGCCTCTGCGGAGAAGGTATCATAGAAGGCTTCCTGGAAAAGGAGGCACCAGAGATCAATCCTGTAGAAGTCTGGGAAGGAGACATCTAGCAGAATCAGCTCCAGCAGGATAAGAATGTTTGCTGGAAGATAACTTTGCAGATGTGAGCAATTTGTCTAGCATAATCCCTCTTCTTGGTTCCAAACCAGTTGACCGTATTTCAATAATATCCCAACTCAACTAGGGTAAAGATACAAAATTGAGAAAACTTCGAGCCATTACCTGTGAAAAACCAAGTTGCTTGTTTTTCCTAGGGCAACGTATACACATCTCAGCAGTAACTCTCCACTTCCTCAACCTGCTTGGAGCACAGTTTTACACATGGTCCCACTTTGCTGGTAATCAGCCTTGCATGAGTTCCCCTGGAACTTGGATTCCTCCTGTCATTTTCATTTTCCCTCTCAGATTTCCTAAACACGTTTCCTAAAAGCAAGGATGGCATTTAAGTAATCATCTAGGAGATTTAAAACCAAAACCTAAAAAATATATACCCTTTCTATAATTCAAACAGACTCTACATTTTAAAGGGAAAAAAATTGTCTTTATAAAAACGTGATGTCTCGAGTGACTGCTAAACTTTGGAGACTATTTTTATATAGTAACTAAGTTTAAAAACTGCTCATTTTCTTTGTCTCCAAATAATAAATAAAAATAGTAAGATTTCACAACCAGTATTTAGTATTTGTCCAAGTTTCTGAGTATAACAAACACATGAACAACCAAGCAACTGAAATAGATAAATTAGGAATTTAAAAGGATATGCCTTTAACGAGATATTTTGCATTTGGCAATCAAATTATATCTGACTGCCACAAAGGACGCTACCTGAGGGGGCGAAAGTAATAATAATTACGTGCACCCTAAGGAAGTTGTCAAAAGCTCTTCCTGTGATCTCATTAGTTCTAATTTTCTCTACTGCTTATACAATGACCTTTTCACCCGGCACACTAGGGATTGAGGAGGAGGCAGTTTCTTCGGAAACAGAGCGCAGTGCACACGGGCAGGAGATGCAAAAGCTGTAGTCGCCAAAGTCATTTGTTGAACCGCACTCCACAGCTTCCTCTAAGCTCACGTTTCTTTTCCTTATACTCTGGGTACAAACCCCATGGTACTCCTCGGTGTCCCTGCCCTCTGCTCTGTGGTTGAATGAGTTGTGAGCCAGGCCTCTCCTCGAATGGCTCTGATGAGCCAGAGGAAAAATGGCATCTTTCACACGCAGCCACGTGTCTAGGAGGGCAACCCAGGCTCACCCACCTGTGTGACCTTGGACAAGTCACTTCTCACTCTCGAACCAGTTTTCCTATCTGTGAAATGGAGAAGATAGGATTGCCCTCTTTGCTTTGTGTGAAGATGGAGAGGAGATCATGGATTTAAAAGGTCTGAGAAGGCAATCTACACTCTAGCACCTTACAGGTGCTTTATGAATATTTCGTGAATTTGAGTCTGAGTGAGACAGCCACGCGCTCATTCATTGCTGTGTGCTGATGAAATGCAAATTGTGATCAATGCTGGGAATGTGAGAAGCTCGATTAAGGAGGAGAGAGTGTCATCCAAAAAAGTGATTCCGTGGATGTGCCAGAGATCCCTGTAGATAACGTGTGCGTTGCCGGCTCTGTTGTTTTCTCCAGCATCACAGCTACTTTGTTCAGTGTCATGACAAAGTGCCATCAGGAATTGCCCCTGCTAAGTTTATGTACCTTATCACCCACCTAGTGGAGAACAATAGGATGCAGGCATCTGTGAGAATAGAAGAGGCAGTGATGTATCTTCCCAGGGATTGAAAAGAAGTTTGAGTCACTCTCCCCCAAACCTCTCTCACTGACAGAAGGTGGAGGTCAGTGATCAGTTCATAAGCTGAATTGACATTTCCAGAAATGTTCTTGTGTGTAATTAAGATCAAATCATCATCATTGTAATATTTCAATATATTGCTATCACTGCATTTCTATTTTCAAAACATGGATCTACCTTATCCCATGGTATTCTCCTGATACATTAGGATGCGATAATTTTATGAATCTAGGTTTTAACTCAAATTACTTTGCTGCTTTCACTGATGAAAAGACTGAGGATCGATGGAGTCCAGCATGAAACTCAATGGAGTTTGTAGCACAAGGTCTGATGCCTGGGTTTTGCCGCCAGAGACTCTGATTTAATTGGCCTGAGCTCACTTCCTGGCATCAGGACTTTTAAAAGCTCCCAGGTGATGCTGATATGAGACCAAGTGTGAGAACCTTTGTCCTAGTAGAAAGGGCTGGTTTAAGTAAGTCAAGTTTAATTATTAAGCCAACTTAAGAGTTTCTTTCAGCTTCCTGGCCTTCAATTTTTATTTTACCTTTATTATTATTTATTTATTTTTGAGTTGGAGTCTCACTCCGTCACCCAGGCTGGAGTGCAGTGGCATGCTCATTGCCACCCCAGTGTCAACCTGCTGGGCTCCAGCAATCCTTCTGCCTCAGCCTTCCTATTAGCCAGAACTACAGGCACATGCTACCACTCCCAGCTCATTTTTTATTTTACTGTAGAGACAAGATCTCGGTAAGTTGCCCAGGCTGGTCTCGAACCTGTAGGCTCAGGCAATCCACTTGCCTCGGTCTCCCAAAGTGCTGGGATGACAGGCTGAGCCACCGAGACCAGCTGTTTTACCTTCTTTATTCCATCAACTTACCCTTTTGAAAAGATGCTACTAAGCCAGGATATTCACAAAGAAAAAAAAAGAACAAGAGAAAGAAGGGGGGAAAAAATAACCAGGAGACCGGATAATCTCCCAGGATATTCCATGCTGACTAATAAAAATCAGCCCCACCCATACATAACTATGTACACGTTCATCTTCTTGTTAGAAATTAGAATTTGTTAGAAATTAAGTGAAGTCCAGTGACACTGTATTAATATATAGCATCATTGCTCTATGTTCATAAGTTATAAATGATGACATGGAATTGTACTTTCCAAGGTGGCGTCTTATCCCGTCCTTGCTCCAAGGGATATCTTAATTCACTTCACATTTTCTCCACAAGTGCAGGAAAATTGTAGATGGAGAATGCATAGGGCCATGATGAAGGGAGTCGAGGGTCCTGAGGGCGCCATGCAGCTGGAGATGGTTAGCAAGAGTCAAGGAGCAGCACGTGGGTAGGAAATGGACCGGCTATGGAAGAGTGCTCCAGTCAACTTGGAACTGCTGAAAACTGAATCAGAATACTCTTGGAGGAAACTGCTTAAAGCAGCCATACTTCTCATAAATTTACAGATATTGTCTGGCAACGGATAGACTGAAAGCCAGGTCCATGATGCAAAACCAAAATCCACGAGGGGCGGAGGGTTTTCTAAAGCATGACCCCTGAAATGGTTTCCCGGAGGAAAGTGGGGAATTCACTCTACAGAGTGACTTCACATCCATTTCCCCACAAGCCTCCCCACCTCCTGTTGCCTCCCACACCCCCAACCCGACAGCTCTTCCCAGAAGCCCCTAGAGAAATGGAGACCAGGAGGCCAAGTCTCTTATGGACAGCAGTTCGGGTTCCATTTTGCAAACTAATTTTGTTCTTGCTGGTTGCAGTGCTCTGCCTAGTGGTGGATGGGAATTTTCTAACTCAAAAACCACTAACCTCAAACCACAACCAACCTGTGTCAGAAACTACTCCCAAGCCAGAGCGTGTATGGTAACAATACTAAAGCTATTTGTAAAATGTTGCCAGGGTTGTCATGTTTAGAAAATTCATAGCACATTTTTGGCACATAATCTATTCTGAATAATGGTGATAAAGATGTATATATATATACATCTAGGCAACATATATATATATGAATGTATGTTTTAATGGCCCTATTTATTTTATGGATGCATGACAGCAAGTTAGCTAAATCTCCATCATCAATCCATGAGGCTCAGGTACAGATTAGATCTCTGCAAAGCCAGTTGTTTACATCTTTTAATCCATTCACGCTGAAAGCTTTCGCATTTATATAAAGATGCCACAGACCTTTTCATTGTCTTGGTGTGCATGTGTGTATGTGTGTACGCTCGCACGCATGTGTGTGTGTGTTTCCCCAGTCCAGCTGAGACACCTATTTCATTGGGAAAAAATCCTGAGATGCTTTAAGATTTATGAAGTCGAAAGCATCTCTGACAACTTGTGAGAGTTGTTTCGCTACTCGCGTTGCTGCAGCGTGAACTAATAACCCAAGGGAAACTCAAACCTTCCCTGGAATTTAAAGCTGGAGACCTTAACCTCCAGGCCCCATTGCCTGAAAGAGTTGCTTCCAGGAGCCTTGACAGGAGATTAGGACCAGGATGGGGCCGGGAAATGATAACCAAGTCCACGGAGAAGTGGTAAGGAAGCAAACTCTTACACGGATGGCAGTGATGGAGGGTGAGAGGAACTGGGGTTATTCAGCAAAAGACACATCTCTCCCGGTCAGTTAAGTAGGGGCTGCTCTTACGGAAGCCCATAAGAGCATATTTGCACACCAGCTGGTACACACAGCCTGCGCCATTTATTCCACTCGTGGTCAGCCAGGTCTTACAGTGCTGCATATAGCACTTGGGATCCTAGAGTCCCGGCCCTTGGAGGCCATGTTGACACATCCCAAATTTGTGGATACCCAGTTCCTACCTGATGTAGAAGTTTCTGACTGAGCGGAGTGACTCGGGCCGGGCACAGTGGCTCATGCCTGTAATCCCAGAATTTTGGGAGGCCAAGGTGGGAGGATTGCTTGAGCCCAGGAGTTCGAGACCAGCCTAGGCAACATAGCTTGACTTCACCTCTACAAAAAAATAAAAATCAAAAAGTGAGCCAGGTACGGTGGCACACACCTGCAGTCCCAGCTACTCAGGAGGCTGAGGCAGAGAGATTACCTGAGCCCAGAAGGTTGAGGCTGTGGTGAGCCATGATCATGCCACAGCACTCCTGCCTGGACAAGAGAGTGCGACCTCAACTAAGAAAAAAGTTTCTAACAAAGTTTCGCTGGGCCCCCAAGTGCTCGACGTCCCTTTTATTGACTTCCAAATGTTTCCCAGACTCCATTAAGCTCCTTTAAATATTCTCTGGTTTTTTCCAGTCCTGGTTTAATTCTCATTTCCCTCACCACTGTGTGACTTTGACCACAGGAAAGATGATTCACTGAGTATTTTCACTGAACACTGACATGGCCTGTCTAGCCAGTGCCAGGCGGGCAAGTGCCCTCGATTGATGTAACGGGATGTGAGAGAAAGAACAGAGTGTTGCAGACCCAGGCCAATCGCGTCTCGACCATTTTTGAGCTCTGTGACCTCAAGCAGGTGATTGTACCTTGCCGAGCCTCGTTTTGTCCGTCTTCAAAATGGGACTAAGAATGCAGAGCACAGACAGTAAGAAGGAGATGATATACATAGACCCTGGGCACAGGGCCCGAGACAGTGAATGAACAGTGGTGTCACTTCTTCCCCCTGCCTTTCTCTTTTCCCTGGCTTCCCCCACACCTCAGAAGGGGCCTCACCCCTCTCCCCGGGTTTCATCTTGCTTCAGAGAAAGACGTAAACTTACACCTCCCTAAGGCAGGCCGCTGCACCTCCAGCCTTCCGCCCTGCCCCCTTCTCCTGTCTTTCAACTCTTCCTTTCCACTGGCTTCTTATCCTGAGACTACCAATACGCTCAAGTTTCTTTCATCCTGAGAAGGAAAAACCATCCCTGCTTCCATGCGTGACCTGCTTCCTGGTCATGTTTTTTCAACATTCTTATCATCAAAAGCACATATAGTCACTTTGCTTGAGGTAGTCTGGAACTGTGTGTGTGTAGTCTTGGGGGTGAAGCCGCTGGTGCACCGCTGGTATTCAGAAGACTTTCAGCATTGTTTCATCCTTTGCCAAATGTTTAAAGGTTCTCAAAAATTCCTACTTAGAAAAAAGAAATTCCAACATAGGTTCCAAGAGCTGTTGTCCGACTTAAATTCAGGGGCCTCGCTGTGTTTCCCAGGCAGATCTTGAACTCCTGGCCTCAAGCGATCTTCCCACCTCGGCCTCCCAAAGTGCTGGGATTATAGGCGTGAGCCACCTCACCCAGCCTTCACTCACTATTTTTAAAAAGCATTGCATATATGCCATCAAATTCGCCCTTGTGCTTAAAACTCTGGACTATATAATCCTAATTCTTTGTGATTATTGCCCGACTTTTGTAGAGTGAGTCGGGAAATGGATAGTGTACTGTAAAAACGTCTGCCCTTTAGGGAGGGTAGTCCTTCACATTTCTTGAACATTCATCCTTCTGATGAAAACACGTTGCTTTATTCCTCACTGAAGGGCTCCAATCCCTAGACTTTTTTTTTGCTACTTACTTATGGCCAATCTTCTCCCATTCTTTCAGCTCTATTCACCATAACTCTCCCATATAAACTCTTAGCTAGAGATGAACTGGCTGGCTCCCTGTTTGGCAAACTCTGCCCTCACTGTACCCCAACATGTCACCCCCTCTCCTCTCTACGTGTCAACACACTCCCCATCATAAAGGATCATGTCAAATCCCACACCCCTCGTGACATCACAATGGAAAACACGTCCTCTCTCCTCTGGACATCCTTGGTGTTTCTAGCTGAGCCATGAAGGTATGCTGCCTTGGAACGACTCTCTCTTACTTTCTGACCTGTTGTGTGACTTGACGTAAGGTGTGTGTATTTTGTCTCCCAATCAGCCTGCAAGGTTCCAGTGGGCAGGGGTCATCTCTTCTTCCCATCCCCTGCCATCCCAAACATAGCCTTTGACATAGTCATCACTCCATATGGCCCATTTCTGTTCCCTCCCAAGTAGCTTCCAACTCTAATTGATCTTCACTTTATTTCTGACTCTTTCCACAACACAATTTTTTAAAAAAATTAACCCCATGTAGATGGAAAACCTCCTTCTTCCAGCTTTGGTTTCAGATGTGTCTTCTAAATTATTATTTTTAATCAAGATGGGGTCTTGCTATGTTGCTGTGGCTGGTCTCCTATTCCTGGGCTCAAGCAATCCTCTCACCTCAGCCCCCCAAAGTGCTTGGATTGCAGATGTGAGCCACTACGCCCTGCCTGGTTTCAGATGTGTCTTAATAAGTATATTGGTTATTCCGTCTTCTAGCCACTAACCGATAAGTTCAAGAATATCATAAATTGAATACCTGCTGTGTGTGGGACACTGAACCAAGTGCTTGTATTAAAGATTATTGAAAACTTGGAAAATGTGGCACAAAAGAACAAGTGTATGTGGGGGGGGTATGTGTTTACATACATATATATATATATATATATATAAATTCACTTAACACCAAAAATATGAATATTGCAAATGGATATAATTAAAAAGCACCAGGAGTTTACAGAAGAGCCATTAGAGTGGATTGTGCTTAACTGGGGAGATATGTCTCGGATCGGGTCGTTAGGACCCAAGTCTTGAAGAAAAAAGAGAGAGCACAGGGTCCGCGTCATTTCCCCCCTCCCACTGTGGGACCTGACCCATGCAGACACGTGTTACTACTGGCTGAATAAATGAAGGAAGGAGTCAGTCTCACGCAGAGAGGCCAGCTCATGCAGAGAGAACAAGCCCGTGGTGAGAAGCAGCAAACCTTTTTTCCTGGATGGAGCCAAGAAATTTCCTGCAAAATGGTAGAGAGGGAGAAGAGAAAAATGAGGCATGGCGCTGAAGGTCTTGCCAGGATTTGGGTTTCACAGCTACTAATGAGCACTTTGCTATCCATTCGTTTGTCTGTTGAGTACCTCTGGGTGCTAACGCTCTACGCTAAGACCTGGGCATTCTATAGTGGACAGAACACAGTCTCTGCCTTCAAGGACCCTGTAGCCTTTTCGTCATGAACTAGTACGTGATGGTTCATGCTTACTACCCTGATGGTTGCTATCCTAACAGTATTTAGTTTGAGAGCCATGTGCCTGGCCTCAGTCAAAGAAGGCTCTGGCATCATAATCACAGATGATTTGAAGGCAGCAAAAAGGATCTA
Source organism: Tarsius wallacei (assembly GCA_963574415.1). NCBI lineage: Eukaryota > Metazoa > Chordata > Mammalia > Primates > Tarsiidae > Tarsius > Tarsius wallacei. Next base: position 20,755 of record CAUYQG010182915.1, read on the forward strand.
GAATTCAAGGAAGAGCCTTCTGCCTGGAAGGAAGGTTGTCTGGGATTATCAAATGGCTGAGTGAGTAACTGTAGAACAAGGCCGAGTTTATGTATGGGCTGTGCAGAAGGCCAGACCTGCCCGTTTCCTTGGCTTTGGGTCTAAACGAAGGGCAGAGAGAGAGAGAGAGAGAGAGAGAGAGAGAGAGAGAGAGAGAGAGAGAGAGAGGATAGTCACATTGATTATTTAAATTAACTATGTTCCTAGGGCCATGGTTGAAATTTTATTAGAAACCAAAAACAGAATTTTTTTTTTTTTTTTTAATTTAGAGACAGACTTCCGGGGTCAGATGACTAGAACAAATGAATGTTAGAGCCGACGTGGAAATAAATGAGACATGGGAGCAGTGCTTGCAACAACTGTGCTTAATGAGTAGACACTGGTTGGCTTATTTCTGACAGCTTATGAATTCTAAGATCACTGCCCGTGACTAGAAGATTTGGGGCCTCATTTTCCATTTATCTCATTTTATTTTTCTTTTTTTCTTTCCTTTTTTTTCCCCCCAGGATGATGGCCTCCCAGAAAATGAACATCAACTGTCAGTAGCTGGAAAGATAAAGAAGCATTTCAACACAGGCCCCAAGCCGAACAGCACGGCAGCTGGAGTTTCTGTCATAGCAGTAAGCATCTGAAATATCCACCTCTAACTTTTTAAAAGCAGCTTGCCTAAGAGACAGGCATTACTCAGGAGATTCCACCCAGAGACAGCAGAATGGGTCATTTCTTTAGACAGCTCAGCCACTTAATGCACCGGCGGAGGTACTGGACTCATATAGACGATGTGTTTCTGCAGATCGTTTCCTTGGGTGTCAGTCACATCATTATCCAGCACCTCCAGGGTGTGTCACAGTGTATATTAATTTCACGGTTTATTTTTTTGAGGCGGAAAACCTCCCCCCACGCTGGACTCTGTGCCAACGCAAACTTTTTGACTCTAAAAAAAGAGTTCCTGGTGTCCTTTTGCCAGGCCCGAAAGGGAAGGGCGACTGAGAGAGACAGCATTGCAGAGAGAGATCGGAACACGTCTAGGTCTTCCTGTGAGACCTAAGTGCAAGCCAACGCATAGCAGAAAGCTTACACAGTGAGATTTTCAGTGAAATTGAATTACTGTGAACACCCAACAAAGTCATAACGTCTTACTCCTTAGAAATTTCTGTTCTATACATGCAGACATACTCTCCATGTAATTTGATAGCCGCTCTAGGCAAAGATTAAATTGGGCTGAGGAATAATGAAACCTCATACTTCCTGGTGTCATATTCTAGAGTCAATATATTCAGGTCCCTGATTACTTGAGTTTTTAATAACTTCCTCTTTTTTCGGAGTATGTAAATTTTAACAGCGTATTCAATGTGAAAATCACTTGAGCTGTTTTTCTTTTCTGAACAAAGAACTTAAGGCGCTGTGCTGTAGACTTTTTTGAAAGTGTCTATGCTATTCAACAGTACAGCTTACTCATGAACGGTACTGAATACTGAAGATGTGTTTCTGCGTGTTTTTCATTTGCTTTTTCATTTTTGGTTGTGCGAGGGTTCTAGGTAAGGGCTAAAACCATAAACAAGTGACTTATTCGATACCGACAGTCCCAGAGCTGGATCACTAAATGTTTGAGATGGGTTTCCAGAAGTTGCAAATGGTACACATGCGGGCATACAGGCTGTTGTACTGTTGGCATTTCAACTGAGCCCTTTCAAAAACGGTTTACGTACGCGTGAGTACCTGGCACATATGTAAACCGACAGTGCTGAGTAGACCGCATACCCTTGCAGACGTTCCTCAGTGCTGCTGAGGTTTTTAAAATTTCAAGTTGTTCCTCTCTCTTTGGTTCTTTCTGAGAAAATTCGATGTAGAAGTAAATTGTTCTCCACCTCTTCCAACATGTGGCCGGTGTTCTTTGTGATGAACTGATGTTCTGTCAGTCCTTTTTGAAAGTCACAGTATTTCATGGCGATTCTCAGCTAACCCAGACATTCTCAACTCTGTTTTCATTGTTCATTCAAGATAAAAGTCTATTCCAAAACGTGTGATTCCATGATTTTCTTTTGGAACGGACTGCCAGCACGCTTGCCCATGAAAAGGACTGCCTTTCTGCTCCTGCTAAGGGCGTACCACTGCGAGAGAGGGTGCCTTTTCCACTTCTGTCATTTTGTTTTTGTTTATTTTTCTTTTCCTGGTCTTTTGTTTTAGTAGTCTTTGGTTAAGTTTGCCTTGGTTGCTCAATATTGGTTTGTTCACAGTATCTTGGGAGTCTTATAATGACTAAGGGCAACTTTCCAATGAATAGACAACACATATTTGAAGGCAAATCCTATTTAATCATACTTGGATAAAATTCAAGACCTAATCCATGTGGGTTTATTCAAACCTCATCTAAGTGGATTTCAAAACACTCCAGCTACTATTTGAAGATCAGGGGTCCACTATTTTTTTCCCCCTAAATGTCATGATTGGACCACTTTGAATGCAATTTTGAATGTGAGTTTCTCAATTCATCACTAACATGTTTTCCATGGAAACTGCACAAACTGGTGATATATTTACAAATTGTGAAGTGGGCTGTGTAATGCTGAGCTATGCATTAGTTGCGTACTTGTTTGATCTTCTTTGTCCACTACAAATTAAAAAAAAAATCATTATCAACTTAACTCAAATTCAAAATAATTGGCTGTTTTTAGAAAAGTATATATTAAAAAGTGCCTATCGGCACTACAGCACAATTCGCATGTTAATTACCAGCATTAATATTTCAAGCATGAAAGAGACTATAGATGTAAATTTCACAGATTGTCACAAGAGAACCTGGCCTACCATGATATGGGTTTTCACACACCTTCACCCAAATGCTTTTCTCATAAATGGCTCTACCTTCCCCAAGAACCTGGGAGAAGCCACCAGTCACAAGGCCAGGCTGGGAATTAGAAACTGACAATTTTGGCCTTTGTCCATAACTTTCAGAATGGCACTGAATGAGTCCATTTATACTCCATAACCATTTTTCCATTCTTAAAGTGCAAAGACCAAGTGTCAGGAACTATCACAAGAAAAGAAAAATCCCTAGCATTGAATATTATTCCAGCTCAAATGGAAGTATCACTGCCAAGCAACAATATTCTGCTGTGAGGCAGAACATAAATATGGAGTAAAAGGAACATCCTTCATACGTGGTATAAAAGACACGTTGATAATTTAATAATTTATTGATTCATCCGCATCATAAAAAGCTGTGTAATTGACAGAATATAGTGATGACTTCTGCTTGATAGATTTAGAAAAACTGATATCAGCCTGCATTTCATCCAAACAGAATTTTCCTGGGCATATAAGCTCTCCCCAGAGGTTATAAAATAATGTATTTCACGTTAAACTGTCTCTATCATTATTTTTTAGAAATTATATGCACCTTTTATAATTAAAAAAATACTATTGAGAATATAGTGTTAGTGTTTTGGCGGGGGTATAAATCAATTGAATCGTTAGTTTTTAACTGGTAACTTCTCTTTCCTTAGTTAGAAACCTAACTACCTACCTGCTGGAGATCACCAAGACTCATAAGGGATTCTGTGATACTTTTTCTTTCTTAGAGTGACAAAAGAAAAAAGAGCATACTGTCATAACCAAAACAGTCTCTTTCACAGGTGCAATTTATGACATGAGCGTAGTTTAACATGTACTCATGGTTCTGAGTGTAGTGTTTTTTTGTTCGTGTTGTCATTTTTTTTTTTTATTCTCTGCTTCCCACCCCCTACATTATGAAGACCAAAGGAAGGACAAATGATAACTTTATATTAAGGTTGCAAGAGGGCCTCGAGTTGGCTAGGAGAGTAATTGCCAGCTGGCGGCTCGCAGGGATAACACGCCCTTCTGAGAGGAGGGAAGGTTCTGACATTAGGTCAAGCCACGTGATTAAGTGGAAGGCCATTGCTGTCCCGACTGCCGCAGCATTCTGCCTCTCAGAAAACTCCCCTTTCCCTCTGCCACCTTTCCCAGTAGTCAAGTATTTAAAAAAAGAGAGAGGAGAGAGAGAGAGAGAGAGAGAGAGAGAGAGAGAGAGAAAGAGGGAGAGAGGGAGGGAGGGAGAGGGAGACAAAGGGAAACAAAAGGTTATTAAAATGCAATTTATAGACATAAAATGGATTAGAGATGACATTTTAACGGTGGACTTTCTGGGAGCTGAGGGAGGGGAGAGAGGCATTATTAGATTTGCACAGCTTGATGAAGAACCGATGACTAAGATGTCAGTTCCAATTTATTTTTCCTCATTTAATGCTGTTTATTATTTTCACCGATAATTTTCCTAATGCTTTAAAGTTCTTCTTTTTGCATTTTGCTCATGCAAATGGAGCATTTCGGTCTAATTGAACAAATCCATACTAATCAGCGTGCACATAATTGTGATCCTGGGAAGCTTGTCTGAAACAAGAGACCGGTTATATGACACTTGGCCTGTAGATGGCAACAGAGAGCTAATTACTAAGTGGCCGTCTTTGTGGGCTAAAACAAGCGCACACCTTCATCTTCCTAAGAGCAAGTGTACTTCGATTTTTTAAAAAATAAAATGAGGTGAATGTTTTTTTTAAAAAAAGATTAAAACCTCCCATTGCTTTCCGTGAACACTGGAATAGCCTAGTTTATAATCAGAACACCAAATCCTCCGAGCAGTTTTTAGTTGAAATGCCTGGCGCCCTGGCATGTTTTTGAAATGCCTTTGTGAATTTAGAAGTAGAAACTGTCATCGGCATCACACCAGTAATGCACTTGAAAGAACTCGTGAACCTCCACGTAAAGAAAGTATGCTCAAGCTGCATCCTCTCATGGGCGGAATGAGGCAGCAGGCATACAGCACAATGATGGTTCTTCAGGTTTGGGGATTGAATTCCCAGGTAGCCAAAGTCTAACATCTTATTCCAGGATGAACAACTTTGAGAACTGGCCCTGTCTTCGATTTATTGTACTTTTTGTTAATTACAAGCACTTAACTGTACATGTGCATCTTTCATAGACAATGAAAACAAGCTTTTGTTTCCTTTTGGTTTGCATATTTTCATAGAGAAGAATTTATTGACTGTTTAATACTGTAACTTTTCAGTTTAGAAATGTGATTAAGATTCACCTCTAAGAGTAGCTCTGCTTTTGAGGATGAACTCTTAAGGAAAGAAGTTCAAATTGCTGGGATTGATGGAGCTTCAAAACCTGATTCTCTCCCTCTTTCATTTTGTAGTGATGAAGCCCTCAAATTTAAGCCTAATGGGGGGGAATGATACTTCTGGGGGTCCAACCTGCTTTCTCTTAGGTGGCTAATTTAATAATGAAGCACTTTCCACTCTATGGCATTTGAAGAGGTGTTTATGTCTTTTGCAACGGAGAGGGCATGATTAAATTGTGCATTCAAAAACTTGTTTGACAAACTAGCTCTATGCTAACAAATTGGCCTCCAAGATATTCACGAGGGATTCGTGTCTTTTCTTGCTTTTCTATTTTCAATGTGCAGATTTAGGCTGTTAGCCAGTTACCCTGCAGAAGAGGCATCATAACTCTATGTGTACATAAGACAGTTAGTGAAGAGCAGCTTGGTCTGGAGTCGTAATTCTTTAGCACAATGTCGATCCACTGAGTTGCCCCCATTTCTCTCTGCTCAGCTGGACCACGGGTTTACCATCAAGAGATCAGGGTCTTTGGACTACTACCAGCAACCAGGAATGTATTGGATAAGGTATGAGATGGTGCAGCTCAACAGTCAGTGTTTCCATGGCAACGTGCTGGCAGTCTCCATCAACCAGTTCCTTCGGTGGATAAACATGCTTTTGATTTGTTACCCAGTCCATATGCTGCTTTATCGGTTTCGTTTTAATCTTGATTGAGATGCCACACCCCCTCATTCCTTTTTTTCACCCATTATTCACACTGACATTTGCCAGCTTTCTCTCCATTGCACATGCTCGGTGTCCACTTTCCTATGGTTAAAAGGACAGTATATTTAGTGCGAATACGCCAAAGCGGTTTCCTGACGCTGCTCATTAAGGCAACGCTCTCCGGTGCTCTTCTGTCCCTTAACAAATGGAAGGACAATGGCACGTCAGCGTGTGTTCTATAGAAGCATATACTGTCATTTTAAAGTCATCAAGCCCGACCTTGACCTGATTAGATGAATGAAACAATGCATTTACACGTTAGTAGTAGAAGCGCCTCAGAGTACAATGGGCTACAGAATGCATTGTGTGTGTTGGTAAGCTTGTGTTTTCCAATCCTCCACCTTTTTCTGTTTTGTTTTTGTTTCATTGTTTCCCCACCCCACCCCCACCCCGGAAATCCTTCTATGTACTAGCTATTGCATGAATTTATCTTTCGATATTTTGTAACTGTCAGATTATTTAGCTGGCTTATCTGCTTGAGCAAAAGGGACTCTGGGAGGTATTGATTGTTTTTTAAACTGGGTTAAGAATTCTATCCAACCGTTTTCTATTCCAGCCAACTGCTTTGGCATTTCCTTCAAGGGGCATTATTTGTGTCTCTTTAAGTTATCCACAAGCAGGATGGTTTTTGATGGTTTGAGAAATGGACTCCGAGAAGTCCTAGGGAACTTGTTTTCTCCATCGTAATGTTTCTGAAATGGTGTCCAGGTAACACTCCACATCTTCATGTTTGCCAAAAAAAAAGAAAAAAAATCACTTGATTTTGGTATTTGTTTTCCCCAAACTATGGAGTCTAGCTGTAGTAATCTAGTTGCTTCCATAATTAGGCTTCATAATTAGGCTGCTAAGTTTTAACAAAAAAGAAGAAATATATATGTATGTATAAATACATATAGTGTGTATGTATATATACATATGTTATATATATTTTAACCCCCAATTATTACTCCTAATTATTTTCTGTAATCAGACCCTCAAAACAGAGGACATAGGAAAGCAGAAAGGGCACACCTTGAAAACTGCTCTTAGTATCTCCTTGATACTAAGATAGTTTCCAAATCTGTTTAAAGTAAGAAAACACTCAAATCTCAATAAACTATTTTAAAGTCATTTTTACTTAGAAAGTTATTTGTACCTTCTCTGTTGAGATGCATGTAAGAGTTATATATCAACCTTTGTATTTCTCTAAGTAATTAGCCTGATAGATGTAGAAAGAACTTTGTTTTGTGTTTGACCTATTTTGGGCAAGTGGGGGGGGGTGAATTCCTCATAATTTGCCTTTTTGCGTACTCTGACGTTTGACTTTTTAACGCAGCAGATGATTCATCCATCTTTTACTTTATCTGAAAGAATATATGTACTTTCAGAAGAGTGCCCATGTCAAGAATGCACATCTCAGTGAATTTCCCAAACTAAACATGTCCCTGTAAGTAGCACCCAGATCAGGGAAAGGACATTCCCAGCACCCCCAGGGGAACCCCCTACCCTCAGGTCCTCCCAGGAAGGTCACTTCGCCCCAAGGGTAAATACTGACCGCAAAGCCTATCCACATTAATGAGCTTGAGCTGGTTTTGTACTTTATAAAAATTGAATCACACCATGCTGCATCCTTTTTTTAATTGTATGTCTCCTAACCTCAGGCCTATTCACCAGATCTGTATGTGTAAAGTTGATATACAATTAAAAATAGTTATCGGGTATGCCTAATTACAGTTGTGCCATTTGTATAAGAAAAATGACACATATAAATTCACCTTATTCCCCCCAAAAGGTAAACCTCTCGAAAATTAAATGACTACATTTGTAGGATTAAGGGTGGGTGCAAAACACCAAGTAAACACAATAATTAATAAACGTAGCCAAGTATAAAAAGGCCATTTAGCTAAAATCCTAGTGACGGTTCCCATCAGCAGACAAAATGACGCATCCCTGAATAACAGGCAGGAGCAGATGGGAGATAATCTCTTTCTTCTTCCACACATAAACTGCTCTGTGTTCCAGCTGGGGGCAGTAACAACAGTGTTTATAGTTAATGCCACACTAAACAGCGCACCCAGTATGTAAAGCTAAATTGGAGAAATGATGCTAAAACCTCATCGGCATCTATGCTTAATTAGGAAGTTTTATAATGCCATTTAGCCCCAGAACGAACACGCTCTGCTCACGGATGGCAAGCGCTTGCCTTTTATCTCTGCGGAAGTGGGCGCATTTGTCTAACCACGGTGGCAGCCAACTTTCCAACATAAACAATCATTACAGGCGGACGTCCCCGCTCCCGATGGTTGCGTTTCAAGTGCTCGTGGCTGTCTTTACTATTCTGAGCAGATCGCTTGGGAATCACCCTTGCTTTTTGTAAAGCAGCTCGCATTGGGACACAGGCTGGGAAGAAAGCCACCTCCTTGGGGTGTTCTTCATGGGCTTTTTGGTGACTGTAGAGAGATACCGGGGGCCCATTTTCCTTTCTCTCCTTCATTCTCCTGCTTCTTGACAGAGAGCTGCTTCCGAGGGAGCGGCATCCTCCGCTGGGGCCATTTACCCAGGAGACTGTGTTCTTGTCGCCCAGGGTCCAGCGGGGACACCGTCCCAGGAAGGCACTCCCTGGGTTGTTGCACACCTCCTGGCCCAAGGAGCCATCCTCGTCCCCGCTGCAAGCCACTGGACAGCATTTACATCTCATGACATGTCCCCTCTCCTGAAAACGCATCCTTATTCAAAGGGGATGGGGTCACGCACGTGTCTGCCTTTCCCAAGTGAAGCTGTCACCCTGGCAGGTGCTGGGGCCAATAACACATGGAGGACTCTGCCTCTTCAGCACGCAGAACAGGGCGGCCACCAGGACCGGGTAACCCAATTAAGTAAAACAAACACCAAACCGAGACATAAGCTAAAAATGCCAGGCAAGATGAAGTGGGGAGGTGAGCCAGGACAAAAGGGTGGTTGAGTTCCCAGGCGTGACGTGACTAAAACGTGCATATTGGATTCGAGCACCGTCCTGAAACAGTGAGTAATGAGACAGAGAGGTGGCAACCACGTGCCGCCTTTGCAAGGCTCTTAAAAGCTGTCATGCTCGGCTGTTAAAAGGGATGGGGTCAGTTCGATGCATCTTGCTCGGAGCAGGTCTGAAAGCACCGTTCCAGAAAGGAACCACGGTGTGGCGTGAGAAGGTTCTGGGGCTGGCCCCAGCCAGCGGCAGCCAAGCACACAGCGGGTTGCAGCACGCTGCAGGTTGCCTGGTGGCCGGTGGGCTCGGCCTCGCTCTGCTGGGTGACAGCGCAGTCCCCGCTGAGGGTCAAAGCGCGGCCAGAAGGAGGGGCAGATGCCTCCGTTCTAGCAAGGGATTAGCGACCCCACCCATCCACTCCTGAGGTTTTCTGCAAACCAGAAGGTCATAGGGCTTAAGCTGAACACACAGAAAAGGCATAGATGTAGACTTCCAAACCGCTCCAATGTTGGTTAGAGAGAAGTCTCGGGAAAGTAGTGAGGCTTGGTCTTGCTGCTGTACCTTGATGCCCGAGAGTGAGTTATTGATGCCCGAGAGTGTTATTAGGCCAACAGGCTCAAAGATGAGTGGTACCTGTGCCCATTGCCATGTAAAGGTCACCAAAGGTCGTTGAAAGAAACACAGGAGGAGTGGACCATCTGTATTGCCTTTTACCAAGTCAAACAGGCGGCTTGCTGTTTGAGCTTCTATTATTTGTTTTGTTTTCAGAGGCCCCGAAAGAGAGGATTCCAGTGACATATGTATGTCTTTTTAAAATTTAACGTACCTGTTATCAAACCTGAGAGACTGCCATGGCATTCCAAGTCTTACTCATTCAGTGTAAATTTAGGTGCGATTTTAACGTTTTCCGGAGAAGCTTGATGATGGAAAATGATGTGGCATCCTATTTATTCTGACCTTGCTTCAGAATCCTTCTCTCATTTTGATTCACTCTTCTGCTTATTCACGCCTACCACACTTTGTGGCATTCATTGATAGGATACAGGCTTTATCAGGTGTAAATCTGTAGAAAGGCATACATAAAGACCTGAATTCTAAGTATCAGTGCATATTTGATCAAGAAGGAGTATAAATGTCTAAACGCTGAAGTTGGACAATTCTCAAGTACACGTCAAACACATGGCACTTTTAGAAAGGAGAAAGTCTTGGAAATGGACAGGAAATGAATTTGATTAAGGCTTGGCAACCCAGTGTATAGGGGAGAATGTGGCTTGGAAGTCAAGAAGCCCTGGGTTTGCACCTAGATCTATCCCGTTTCCTGCAGAGTAGGCAAGTTGCAGTCTCTCTCTGACTTTCAGTTTCCTCATCTATAAGAAGGAGGAGAGTATTACCCACCTTCCAAATCTGTGGCGAGGATTCATTGAGCTGCCTATGCAAAAGTGCTTTCACAGCCCCCAGCCCAGAGAAGAAACTCAGAAAACTTTGCTTTCTGTTTCTCTCATTTCCAAAAGCAAACCACCCGCTCCACAACAGAGGCAGATTTTTCTGAGAAAACTGATTGCTCTTCAGATCAAAGCATTTGTTATTAAAGCAGAATCACGAACTTGTTTGATGCTCTGATTAAAGTAAACTGCTCGGTAACTTATATGTTACATTTTCTGTGAGCACTTGTGGCATTAAATTTCACCAAAAGTCTCCATAGTCAAAAATCCTGATGAAGTGTGAGTTTAAACGCTATCCTCTAGAGCAGGGCTCTTAGCAAAGTATGGCCAATGGGCCAAAGTTAGCTCAGTGGTGTTTTTTTTAAATAAAGTTTTATTGGAACACTGTTACATCCATTTACAAACTGTCTACGGTGGCTTTTGTCCTACAGTGGTAGAATTGAGCAGTCGTGTCTGAGAACCATATGGCGTGAACATCCTAAAGTATTAACGCTCTGGCCTTCTCCAGAAAAAAGTTTTCCAGTACCCTTTCTAGGGGAAAAGGTGTCTAAATTAAAAGCCACCACCTGTACAAATCCGAATTCCATGAGATCAGGGCGAGGGCTTATTAAAATCTGTATCTCCACTGCCTTGTAGAATGCCTGGAGCATAGTAGGCCTTAACCGATAAACAATCGAACTCTCCAAAGAAAAAGCCATGCTTCCACTGATGTTCAGGGTAGATTTGTTTTTGAAGAGGCTGGATTCCATCCAAGTTTGGGCAATCAAATCGCATACGAATTGCTCTGGAATAGCATCTTATTTTTAGCAACACAGGCTAAGCCTTTTGGTAAAGCTAAAAGTGTCTCTGCAATAAAAGATGTTACCCCTGACTTATGTGCTTCGTAAGCACTAAATCTTCATAGATTTTTCTTAAACCACACTATGTCTTGGTTGTCCTTTAGTTGACTAGTGTGATAAAGAACAAACAGCATGGCGACTTAACCGAGGTGGAGATTCTTTAAGAAAATCAGGGCTGTCGGGCAGAGGAAGCCCTTGAATTTTATCCTCTAGAAGGCTGAGCTGAATGAAGCCTGAACCCACTGACTGGGTGTCATTTTGACTCTCTGATGGAAGGCCATTGGAAACCCATTGCTGAGCTGGGTCCATCTGAGACTGTTAAGAACCAGAGAGGTCAGGCTCGGTGGCTCAGCCTGTCATCCCAGCACTTTTGGAGGCCGAGGCAAGCAAATTGCCTGCACCTGTGGGTTCGAGACCAACCCAGGCAACTTGGTGAGACCTCGTCTCTACAATAAAATAAAAAATAGCCAGGCGTGGTAGCGTGCACTTGTAGTTCCAGCTACTTGGAAGGCTGAGGCGGAAGGATCGCTGGAGCCCAGCAAGTCGAGGCTGCGGTAGCCCTCATGCCACTGCACTCAGGCCTGGGTGAAGGAGTGAGACTCCAACTCAGAAAAAAAAAAAACAGGTCAGCAGAAGAAGCATAGAGTCAGCTCTCCTGGGAAAACAGGGAATAATATTTAAGATCGTCACACTTAGAAAGCAGCTTGGAGGGCTACTCACTTGCATCCCACGATGACCTCCTTTTGCCATTTATTTTCCTGCTTTTACTTTTGAGACAGGGTTTCACTAGGTCACCCAGGCCGGAGTACAGTGACATGATCATGGCTCACCACAACCTGGAACTCCTGGGTTCAAGCAGTCCTTCTGCTTCAGCCTCCCAAGTTGCTGAGCATCCAGGCACGTGCCACCATGCCCAGCCCATTTTTCTATTTTTTTTTGTAGAGACAGGGGTCTTGCTTTGTTGTCCAGACTGGACTCCAACTCCTGGCCTCAAGCTGTCCTCCCACCTCAGCCTCCCAAAGTGCTGGGAATTCAGGCACGAGCCACAGCGCTAGTTCCTTTTGCCATGTGGACAGTCATCTTTATTTTCAGGGAAACCCATGTCTCCAGAGACTGTGCATATTCTGGCGAGGTCCCAACAGGATATCAAAGCAAAACCAAACAGAACCGCGGTAAGCATGACAGCAAGTCCAATAAAACGAGAAGGGTAGATATTTCCATCGATTTGTCAGTTTAATTTTACTAGCAAGCGAAACATTTCCAGCATGGTGAGCAAATCGTAACGTAGTCCCTACAGAGTGAGGGTAAGCAAAAGAGAGGGTTCTTGAGATTAATGCCCCAACAGCTGCATTCCCGGTTCAGTCTCCTAGGTAGTATGAATAATGGATGGGCTAAAAGGCAAAATGCACAATAATGTTCTTTTATTAATGAAATGAAGACTGTTTGTGATGGCTAGCAATAAATTAACAAAAGCAGAAAAGGAAAAGCAGTCACAAGCGTCTGAAAAATGCAGTTACTTAAATCCAATAATTACTGCCATGACAGAAAACATTGCCTCCCAACTAAAATGAGGTCCATCCTTTGCGTTTCTTGCGTGTGTCACAGAACAGAAATACACAGTGAGACCTATTGTTTGCCAAGAGAAAGGCATAACCCATTAAGTGGATTGATGGTGATATTAAGCATATTCATAGAATTTCATAGGTGTAAGTTTCCCTAGGGGTCAGGCACAGTCACCTCCCTTCAGTCTGTGGACCTGGAAATCGGGGCTTGGTGTGGTTAGGAAACATGTCCAAGGTCATATAATTAGCTGAGCTGGGACAAAAAGCTAATTCTCCTGACTTCCACCGACTGCTGCTTCCACAGGGATTAGGCTAAAGCTACCAGACAAGACAAGCGTTAGACATGTGGGTGACTCAGACCAGCGAAATCAAAGCGAACACTCCAGTTCATAGTCTTGATGTATTCCTGACCTTCCACCTTCATACTGTGTTTTTCCTTGGGCATTCCATAGGTATATGTATTTATGCTGATTTCCACATTTTATGTCATTAAGAAGGATTTAGAATATCTGAGCACATGCAGAGGATAGCGTCATCTCATTGTAACAGAGGATGCCACTGGCCAAAGTCCATAGATATATTCATTGTTGGAATAAATCTCCTGATCTGAGGCAAGCCCTGTCATTGATTTATGTATGCCTGGAGTTATGGCAGGCACCAAAACACCACGGGGATTAATTTCTCTAAGATTTCCACTGACCACGTGGGCAGTCACCCGAGTGGCTGAGCTAAACAGCATTATTTGACCCTCTCTCTGTTTTTACACTTGATCTAGCAACTGCTGAGGACTTTGTGATAGCTAAGGACTGACCATTTGAGGAGGAGCATGCAGTGTTTCTTCTGGGTAGGATAGGCTCCTATTAGTCTGTTTGTCTGTATCATTTTATTTAATCAACCATGTGTTCCCTTAACCAGCCACCCCCTGGCCACCATCACTCAGCTCTTACTCAGCAGTACACAGTACAGCCATCACTGTTGTGTACGTATTCAGAGTTAGATCTTCACCTTTGGCTACCACTGGGCAACTCCGGAATCTCCAGAGATTTCTTGCTCACCTCTAACCTGTGATCATTAACCCAAAAATGTGATAACTCACTCTTCAGACCCCTTTAGGAGCTCTTAACGAAGTGACAACTTACTGAGGAAACACTTGGGAATTCTACTGCAAGTCATTCATGTAGGTTCACACAAAGCTACAAGCCATGGACAAAATAACTCATAAAATTATAAATCTGTTAGGGATTCTTAAGTGTTCATGGAGCATCAAGCCTGTACCTGAGAATGTCAGGTACAAAGAATTACAAAGATAGGCGTTAAGGAAGAGAGAGACTCTGCTTGCTTGATGTCTGGGAACTTTCTGTGATTGATAAAGAATGAAGCTAGCCAAAAAACAAAACAAAACACAAGTTGACTTGAGAAACCAAACAAACAAAGAGCGTAGCTGCCTTTCAGGAATGGTTGAAAGGGCTAGAATTTAAATTTGTGATGCAGAGGACACATTATGTTTCAAATGCTCTTTTTTGGAGAGGGAAAGGGATTATCAGTTAGATTACATATCTTTATGGCAGTACCTTTGTAAAAATTGTATAATGGCATATAGTTCTGTTTCCTTACTGGATTCATCTGTCTTGAGCTACAAAATTCAATTGGAAAAGTGAACTGCACATACTTTAGTGCCAAGTTAATTTTGTAGCCACAGTTAAAATTCTAAACATATCATATGTGACAGTGCTCAGTGTGATAAGAAATTGGGCCTCAATAAATGTGTGTCAAATGGGTGAATTCATGCGCATAAGAGAATTTTAACTTTATCTCACTCTGTTGCCCAGGCTGGAGTGCAGTAGCATGCTCACGGCCACTGCAGCCTCGACCTGCTGGGCTCAGGCGATCCTTCCACCTCAGCCTTCCAAGTAGCTGGAACCATAGGCATGCGCCACCATGCCTGGCTAATTTTTTATTTATTGTAGAGATGAAGTCTCGCCATTTGCTCAGGCTGGTCTCGAACCCCTGAGTTCAGGTAGTCCTTTCGTCTCTGACTCCCGAAGTGCTGGGATTACAGACATGGGCCACCATGCCCAGCTAAGACAGTTCTTTCCTGAGGAGTTTAGAAAGAAAAAGTGTGATATGGGAGGTAAAAGTTGATCAAGTCTTGGAGAATAAATATATTTGAGTGAGCAGGAATGAGAGGTTATTTCAAGTTGGTGAACACCTTGAGCTCAGATGTAGAGACGAGAATGATTAAAGCACATTCAGTTAGGACTGTTTTTGTGACACATGAAGAAAACCCAAGCCAAACTGGCTTAGGCAAAACGGAAATTCATTATTTCACAAAACAATGAAGGGTCCACAGGTTGGGTCTGGCTTTAGCACTCCACCAAGACCTGGTTTCTTTCCATCCTTCAACCTTGCCTCCCTGCATTGGCTTTAGTCTTGGACTTCACATGGTCCCATGATAGGAGAAGGAGCTCCAGACCTGCCAGCCTCTCAGAATTGGGATTCATTATAAATGTGAACCTAATTGTGTCCTGTTGGCAGGGTGGGGTTCCCATCCTGAACCATGCATGGTTATTGGGAAATGCAATAAGTTCAGGCTTACTTCTAGGACACCCCCACTCCTAGAGATGGGGATAGGGTCACCTTCACTAGAGTCACAGAGTATGGGAGTAGGGTGGTGTCCAGAGGGAAATTAAGGTATGGCTGCTAACCACGGGCAGATGCTGTGCTAGAAAATCAAGTGCCCAATGGAGCAAGACAACGAGTCTACTGATGTCAAGGTCATGTTGAGTAATAATGGGAACTAGACACTGGAAGTTTTTATTGTAAGTACATTGCAAAGGCTAGGACAAGGAATCGGGCTTTATGAGGAGTTGTAAATAAATCGTACTTTGTGGAAATTGAGCTGTCAGCTGTGTGCAGGGTGGACTGGGGGTTGGGTGCCCCAGAGAGAAATAGGCGACCTCTGTTGTACTTTCCCATATTTCAAAAGCCACAAAGTTTGTAGAGTATCCATCGTGTGCTGTGAACTGTAGGGAAACACAGAGAAGCTGTCCAGACTTGACCTTGGCCCTCCAAAGCGTCAGCAGTATGGCTAATGAGAGCCAATCATGGTATAGGCAGGGTGCACAATAGATTGTGATAGGAACAGGGAAGGAAGAAGTCCCTGAAATAGCTTCTAGAAGCAGCGTGAGCAGGGACCTAGGGAGGAGAGACCTATGGACAGTGATGCCTTCTGGAGCATCTCTAAGAGCAAGTCAGTTGGGAGCCCTCAGTGTTGCAGTCTTTGAGAATATTACAAGGACATGGGTGGGTAGGAAACTGCATTTTACCTGTCATCAGACTCAGGTCTTCCTAGGCGTTGACAAGCCCCTAAATTTATGATGGGATTCAACACACAGTTGATCCTGTTCTTTGTTCATGAGCGAAGTCTCTCTGATCATCAGTGTCGGAAAGCCTTCATCTTTTGGCCTTTGATGCTATCTGTGGCCGTTACCTTTTCCCCAGCTCACTCTGGGTGGCAACAGAGAGGGGTGAGCCACTGGAGTGCAGTGACTCCAACTCACTCTGTTTCAGTAGACTTCAGAGTCAACAGGGAGAAACTGCTTGGGTCTTGTGCAGGAGAATTGAGCTCTGTTCCTTGTTAACCATGCAATATGGACAAGGCTCACCATATGCCTGGATCTCAATTTATCTCCCTATAAAGACAGAGTATTGGACAAAAATGCATTATAAATTCTCTTTCAACTCGGCTGGGTGCAGTGTCGTACCCCTGTGATCCTAGCACTTTGGGAGGCCAAAGTGGGAGGATTGCTTGAGCCCAAAAGTTCAAGACTAGTCCAGGCAACATAGTGAGACCTCATTTCTACAAGAAATAAAAAAATTTGCTGGGTTTGGTATTGCATGCCTGAAAGTACCCCTCTACCTGGGAGGCTGAGGTGGAAGGCTCACCTGAGCACAGGAGGTTGAGGCTGCAGTGAGCTGTGATCGTGCTACTGCATTCCAGCTTAGGTGACAGAGTGAGAGCCCAACTCAAAAAAAAAAATCTCTTTCAACTCTAAGAGTCTGTAAATCCAGTAAAGATAACTACCAAGCCCTTATTCCGTGACACGTGCTCATGACCATGATATGTTTCTAAGAATAAGTGTTACGAGAATACTGGGGAACCATCACCTGAAGGTTCAGGAGCATTTGAGCCCCAGGGCTCTTCTACCAAGGTGAACATTTAAACAGCTTTTAACTAGGGAAATCAGCAGGAGTGGCCAGAACTAGGCAGAAGGACAAGTGAGGAAGAGGACATGACTGTTATAAGGACTGGCAGAAATGAAGGTGATGAAGAGGATAAAGGGACCATCCAAGCATGGGCTCAGCATTAAGTGACACCAGCTTCTGCATAAACTGAATTGTGGTATTCGTGAAAGAATGGTGTATTTTAGTGGTGGCAGCCAAGTGTGTGATTTGGAGTAATTGACTAGATTATGGGGTAACAAGGTAGGGATCAAGATGGTGCCCATGAAAGTAAGAAACAGAGAGGAGAAAGGACACTGGGTTAAGTTCTAACGTGGGCTTTGTTTGAATTGCTTTCCTCTGACCTATAGTTTCTTAAATGTAAAACAATATCTTACATCCAATTATAAAGAAGAAAAGAACACCATACAATTCTGGGCATCTTGGCTGTTTAGAAAGCATTTTGCACATCCATTTTTGTGTGCAGCAGCTCTGTAAGAGTGGGAAGGGATTTTTCCCACCTCTTATGTAACAGAGAGACCTGAGTGAATGGTTCACACAACTAGCAATGGACAGAGCAGGACACAGAATCCCTGACCACAAGCATGTGTGCTTTTCTTTCCATATCTGACTCCTTCTGTTCACCCATCAGAACTCAGTCCAAGGCCAGTAGTAACTTTCTTCTTTCTCAAGAAGGTAGAAATGGAAAAATTATTTTATGACCAAGAGGAGAGTTTATGTTACTCTTGGATTAACTACAGAATGCTTTTTATGGAAGGCAGTCTAAATAGACGTCTGTTTTTTTACAAACATTCTACTCCACACAAACAGAACATTTTCAGTTTGCTTTGAAATCCAAATACCATGTGTTGTAACTTTACAATGTTTTAAATAAAGTTAGGAATTTGGGTTTACGATCCTGAAAATATTATAAAATCGATGGATATAAGACCAGAAACTATAGAGGGGTCCTTAAAAATTCAACAAGTTGAAGAATCAAAGGAGACATCTCAACAAACTAGTTATTGAATCATTGTATTAACAATTTAATGAAACAAGAAGTGAAATATTGAAGTTTATTGTTCTCATTGGTTTTAACACTGTTACTCGGTGTGTGGATAGTTTTTAAAGTCGAGCAGTTCAGCCTAACGAAGCCATTTGCTATACTTGTTCTACTCACAGCCTCTTTCTCTCTTTATGACTTCATCTTGGAACTTTGATTGGCCTATTCTAGATCTAAGATTGCTCTAATGCTGTACTGCAATTGTATGAGGGGCTTAATTTTCACTTTGTTCTGAGAACCGGGCTGGCTATAAATTTATCTCTGTTCTTTGAAGATGCTAACAGTAAATTTTCAAGAGGAAAAATGGTGGCATATATCCCTGTAGAGGAAAAGTAATCTCTTAAAAGCAGAATAACCTCCGGACTACATCCATTTAAAGAGGGATTTTCAAACAAGGACGCCTTCAACTTTTAGATGTATTCTCTATTTTTCTTCAGACATTGTAGCTTCTCTTCTGCTTTCCTTGTAAGGCTTCTCTGTAATGACCCCGTTCCTCCCCACGCCCGTTAAATCGGTGATGAAGTCGTGCTGTTTCCCATTCAGATGTCATAATAACTTCTCGAGCTATGGGCAGACAGCACATCCAGGGAATCATCTGAGGTCCCTGTAAGAAAATGAGGCATAGAGACCTGGAGTTGGAATACCTATGGCATTGAATCTCAGTTTCATAAATTACCACATACTATGATGAAAATGAGCTTTGCAAAGTGAAATCCACGGGAAGGTTTCCGTTTGGTTTAATTGCATTCAAAGCAGAGTTCAATTTCAGGCATTGATTTCATTACAAAAATTAAACCAATCCTTCCCAGAGATTCAGCCACACTCCCTCATCAACAGATAATATCATTCAGAGTGAGGAGGTGCTCAAGGCAGGATGAGCTTGTGGCTCTGTTTCCACATCTGACAATTTCGTTGCCTTTTATCTTTATTATGCAGCTACCCTGAGCTGTGTGTCACTCAACATGGCCCGAGGGGCATTCCTGCATGTCACACACAAACATAGGACCCACGTACCTACACACCGAGGGGGTCTCTGGCTCGCTAGGACCCACCAAAGGTAGACAGATGTGGAGCCAGCAGAAGTCTGGGTAGGGCTGGAGAGAGGACATCATCCATCCTGCCTGTGCCTGCTGATGTCATGACCAGGTTCCCTAAAGATCTGGGTTTGAGGGGGGCAGAGAGCTCCCCTCAAGAATGCTAATCATTGGCAACAAAAGTGAGCCGCAATGGACGGGTGAACTTAGCCTATTTTTCTGACCTCGGAAGGTTCTAGAATGAGTTTGTGCTGCCATGTACCTTGGCCTAATTGTCCTCTTTCTCATTTTATGCCCCTGCTAGACCACCGCTCTTGATAAGGAGAGGCAGGTTTTCCGACGAAGACGCAACCAGGATGTGAGGAGCCGGTCCAAGGCACAGCCCACTCCCCCAGAACTCAACTCGGAATCGGAAGACTATTCCCCAAGCTCCTCCGAGACTGTTCGCTCCCCCAACTCGCCGTTTTAATAAGACCCTTTTTCTCAAAGTCCTAGCTTAACCCTTTGAGACTCTGAGATGTTTTTCCCCCAAATGTATGTAAAGCAGTTTCATCTGATCTATCTAGCGCTCAATGATTGAATGACAGAATGGAAAGCGTGTTTTCAGGTATCTCTGTAGCGATTTCCCTCTACCCAATGAGATAACACGTGGTGTTTGTGAAGATGGTGATTTGCTGCTAATAGAGTCCTCAAAGGGTTAAGGCTAATTTGCAATTTTTTTAAACATAGAAGCAACGAATGTTTTCATCAGTCAAGCTAAGATCTTCAGTATGTAATATAGCACATGTTAACCCTCTGAGTGCATAGAATTGTCTTGAGAACCCTCGTTGGGGACTTTTTCAGGCCTTTGGATGTGTCTGCACGTTTCTTGATTTTGCTGCAGATCAAGGGGTGTCGTTAGCTGCTGAAATGTCCAGGCAAGAAGGACATCTAGAACGATACTTTGCTTGCCCATTCCTGTGGGTTTAGAATGTAGCAGGCTTATAACTTCAGCAAACACACACCTCTTTCTTTTCACAATCCTATTAAGAAAGGGAATGATTATTTTTTTTTTTGTTAGAGATGTGACTATCAGTGCAGTGAGTCCTGAATCCCAGGTGGAGGGAACTGGGTTTGTGGCAAACAGCTTGACCCAAGAAATAGGTGGTGCCCCCTACAAATAGTCTCCACATAAAGATGTACCAATGATGCCCCAGAAATGCTGCTTTCACATCAGCTGCTGCTAGTGCCAGCATAGACCCTCAGGGAGTCACCAAGGCTTGTCTTGTGCTTGAGGAGTGAGGGTCTGTCTGCTCAGTGTCAGACATCTACAGAAAAGCAAACAACTGGTGGAAAAGAGCAATACATTGTCCGGTGCTCTTAGAATTTCCAACAGAAAGAGGAAGCAAGATCCCGGGCTTTTTCTCACCGACTTCTTCACACACTGTGGTCATCAGTGTACAATCCATAAACAGTGTGAATTTATGTATAAGAGAGCTGGGGCGCAAGGGAGCCAAGGAAAATACTCGCAAGGGGGCTAAAGAGGAAGCACGTGAACACACAATCCAGAATGTTCTACCAGTGGGCTGTGAGGGAATAGACCGCTGGCAACACAATTCCATGTGTACCTGTAGGTTACCTAGCTAGTCTCCCAGGAAGAACAAGATTAAAGACTTTGATGATACCCCTGAGGAATTTTTGTTCCATTAGATGATTGCTGTATACCACTGTCTTTAGCTGTCCAAGGGGTCTTTTTTTTTTTTGTCTTTGGGACAAGTCCTGTCTGAGACCTGTATTTGCACGCCTGTTACGAAATCTGTCTCCCTCTCCCTGTGTCTTCAGGCCTGAGTTTCTTCTGGAATGTACCACCTTTCAGAATGGGGGCCTGGCTTCTGTACATGACTACAGTGCTCAGAGAGGACCACCCCGGGGTGTCTTAGAGGCAGGTGCCCAACTCACCTGTGCTCCTAAGATTTGCTCAGCTCTGGGACCCAGGAGCTAGCCAAGGAGTGATGTCTCATGAAATTTGCATCTTGATGGCTGAACAGTCCTCAGTTCCTCTGGTCTGAATATACTTTGCTATCTGAGAGTCTTGAAATTTCCGAATGACCTTTATTTCTATATAGTCAGTTTTTAAACTTTCAAGTGCACATGGGTCTTCAATTGCTGCTTTTTAACGCTTCAACCCTTAAACTATGGTCTACGTTAATAACATAGTTTTAAATCACAATGTGTTCTTACCTTTACAACAAAGCCTCTCAAATGTTTGGCTCTTCCACATGTAGATTTATCTCTGTGGTCTGTGTTGTCCTGACATGTAAACAGTTTATCTTTTATGGAGAATTTTTTTTCTCCCTTTTAGAGCATCCCGTAGTGATAACACACAAAATCCCCAAGTAGCATAATTCAGTAAATTAGTTGAGTTGTCTTTTTAAGGAGAGCAAAGGATCGGGCACAGAACACCAGGAAGGGTATGGGTGGGTATGTAGGTAGATTCCATAGTGGTAAAGGACGCTGAACCAGTCAAAAAGTACTGCTTTCTCTAGAACTATAAAGCAAAGCACGATTCCAAAGCTACGAGATAGCTTTCCAGCTTGGCCTCAGCTCTAAATGCGTGAAGAATCCCACGGGCAGAGACCCACCTGCAGTAGACGGTCATTTTCCTTCCTCTGAATTCCTGCTTTTTCCTTTGGGCATTAAATGTATTGCTTTCGCATCTAGTGTACTGAACTCACAGTGCATGGCTCAGGCCTTTTCCCATCGATGTCTAAGGGGACTCTGGACCACCCTGTGAAACTGGGAAGTCTTTCTCAGCACACCGCAGAGCAGCTCAGAAGAATGCAGGGCCCATTCAGCATGGGGATCCCAGCGCATCCCTGTAGAATTCCAGTGATCTATGCTGAATAAACAGTGGAATGTGACCGGTCAAGTAGAAATATCAAGGAATCAGTTGGAATGCCATCTTTCCAACATTAAGCTACCAAGATCCTGAATGTCAGAGTTGTACTCAGAGGGTTAACAGGCAAGCACAAGGCATGCTGATGACATTGGTATATCTAGATTGCTTTGCTTTTAGCCAGTGCTTTCTTATTTTTTTCTCAACATTCTTGGGATAGTTCAAGTTTGAAATAATCAAGTGGTGGTGTTCTTTAAGGAATCTCTATAACCAAATTGATCTTATTTTTTATTTCACTTATCATAGAACAAATATGTACCATGATTGCCGTGTAGCTCTGTAGTTATTAATTTAATCATCACCACAAGTGTTTTCATATTTTTTTCCTCGAGTATTTAATATAGCTCTAATGGTGGTGGCCTGGTGTTGGGGACTGTCTTTCCTTTACCAACATATGACTGACCATACGGTATTTTCAAGGGAACTTTAGGATTCATCTTTTTCAGTTTGATAGTAGACTAGTTAGGGAAGAATTCCTCCATTATTTGCATCGTGTAAATCATCTCTGTAGATATGTGTTCATATCGATGGACACGTTTTTTTCTTGACATTGTAGCAGAAATCATTTTATTCGTCATGATCAATGAATATGTGATTTGTTCCAGATGGTTAGAAGGAAAAGTAAGATTTCAGTCATCGAAGATGTTTTCAACCGTAGCCCTCATCTAACTTACACGTGGTGCATATTAAAAATAAGCAGAGAAAAAAAATGTGAATAAACTGCTTGGTGTTTTTTGTATTGAATGAGACCTTCCTGCAACCTGTTCAGCACCCCCATGGGTGGCAGCTAACAGGCCCGTCAGATATTGTTGAAAGAAAGCAATCTATCCATGAATGAAGGCTAAAATGGCAATCTTTTACCCTTTGAGGCACATTTCACCGGAAAACAAAAGGAAAGAAAAATTGGCTTAGAGGGTCATGGAGCTACCGTGTGACCAAGTCACGAGCACATTAAATCACAGTTGTTTACTGGCCAAAGGCATCCACTAGACAACTCTATCCCTCGTTGTAGCTCGATTGTGCGGAGGGAGAGCTTTCTTAATATTACTGTGTCGCCCCTAGCCCTTCTCCGGGTAAGGCTCTGTCAGCATTTCCATGATAAACTCCTATTCTCAAAGGTTTTTAATTTGACCATAAAAATGTGCCCCAGGCTGACGGCTACACAGGGCCTGTACCGGGTGAAGGTTCGCCCCTTCTCTTCTCAACTCTTACGCGACACTCTCTCGAGAAAAGGACAACAACAGAAAAAAATCGGATTTGACCTCTCCTTAATTGTGGTTTTAGAGTTTTGGAAAGCACCAATGTCCAAGGTGGTAGACCTAACAGAATTATTCATGTGGATGCAGGTTTGTTTGTTTTTCTAACTTAATGGGTGCATCTGACACATATTGTAGATAACATATCTTTTCTATAATCTGTAAGTCATTAATTTTTAAGCTGCTACATGATACTTTTGTGTGTGTCCAAAGATTTTAAAAAACAAACTTGAAGTGGTCCGTTCATAAGTCCGTCTTTCCCACGTGTCATCTGCCATTTCCATCGGGATTTTGGAGAGAGTACTCCCAAACGGACTCTCACTTTGCATGCAGTTTGGAGGGTCAGATAGGGGCTTCTTTTGGAGAGATAGATGTCCTTATTAAATCGTCATTAATAAGCCATTCTAGTCTGTTGAGGAAAACAGTGATTAGAAGCACTTCCAAAATTAACATTTGTGTTAAATCCGATATAATGAGAAGAGCAGAAAGTTACACACTTTTTTTTTTTTTTTGCATAAAGGCAAATAAATCCGTGAAACTTGAGGACACGCTAAACATCTGATAACTGCAAATGTGCTCTAAAGATTGGCTCAATGGTGCTTATACATAAAACAGTAATAAATGGGGTCTCTAGGACCATCAGAAGGAATCTTTGGATTGTATGTAATTACATACTGGAGGAGGAGGTGCATTTAAGCCAGTCTTTTATTTTTTAATCAGCTCAAATATGCAACCATTCATGCAGTAACATTATGTGTCATCAACTGGTGGGAGGCAGGAAATTCAATGGAGAGGCTTAGCCTGCCTCTGGTTAGAGTGTTTGTTTGGTGGTTGTTCAGCTTCAATACTGAGGCTGAGGTTTTTCATTTTTCAGTGAGCAAGCTTCTAGCTGACAGGTGTTTTGATCATGAGGTTTACAATACTTTGCCCATGGACACAGATGAGAGTTTCACGCCACCCCCCAAACCCTCCAGAAGGAAGAACAATCTGTAAAGTTAAATCATACTGTAAATTTCCTCAACATTCATTTTTGGTCAACTAAATTGAGACCCTTAATGTTGCTTTAATGTAAAATTGTATATTTTTGTCTGTGATATACTTTAATTAATTTCAAGTAAGTCATAGTTCTAAAGCCTTCACTGTTACTCCTAAGAAAGGTGAATTTTGGAAGTAATGATAGAGATGCTATAATGTCAATTCATTCCAATCCAATCGAATGTGGCAAGAAAAAGTCCTTGAATAGTTCTCGAGGGACAATTTCTCACTTGCCATTGACATTAATCTTTTGTGTATTCTCAGAAAAAATAAAAAGAAATTGAAACTGGTCCAAGGTTATAGTCATAGCCTCGATAACTTTTATAAAAATTTTATTAGGAAATTAATAATAGCCTTTTTCATTCTAGCTGAAAGAGAATTATTAAAGGATTAGTTGAGTGTGAAATTAAATAGTATTTTGCTCATGCATACTAAAAAGGTGGGCTAGGAACCTGATGCATTTAAAACAAGTTTCTGAAAGGTTTCAATTTGGTGAGAGGAAAAAAAAATTCAATGTTTCCTTTGAAAATACAGAATTTATCACTTGCTGCATGGATCAGATGGCATAGGTTAATCTTTGATTTTCAGAATCCTAATGAAATAACTTTTGAACGATTTGTATCCATGATTAAAGGTGGAATGAGATCCAATTTTTTCCCCTAATCCTTCAGTTTAAGCTAATAAATGTAGGTTAATGTGGAATGAAATCATTTGTGATATATTATTATGTTCATTTATCAACTGAGCTTTTTTGATGTTGCCTGTTTTTATGTAAAACATGTTCTTAAAGTTAATAAAATAATAGTACTTGGTGTATGAACTACTACATAACACCCTGTTTGCAAGGTCCCCTCCTCAGTGCACTTTGCCGTAATGGAATAAAATTTCATTTCAGTTCAATTCATAATTGACACATTCAGTCCACGAAGGAACAGCCCAGCTGTGTTCTTGGGGGGAATTCTCTCTACACAAGGCTTTAAAAATTAGTCATGCGGTCAGAGTGTAGCTTTCCCACACGTTCTTCACAGCCCAGTGTATATTTCACGAGCATAATTCAAAAACAACTATTCAAAAAATGTCCCTTTCCATATATTACCTTCCTGCCTGGGCCAGTGACTTGGATAAACACAGAGAAATCAAATACCGCTCAGCCCTTTTTTTATCTTTCAACTTATGTGCACAAGCCCTCCAGAGAAGAGTGTTGTTTTATCCACTAACCTGTCATTAGCTGCCATTTTTATAGCCATGTCCCGTCAGGCATTCCACGTGCAATATTGACCTTAGAGAAAATTGCAAAATTGTACCATGGAATAAAGTTCTTTCCTATTGAGCTTTTCGAAGCCAGGAGATTGAAAAGTCAGCCAGCAAGAGTGACTGCAGGTCCCCTGGTGTCTTATGAAGGTGCCAGGGTATCTCCAAGAGCTTGTAAAATTAGCAATCACCTTTCCTGCCATCCACAGGCTGCTGCTACAGCTGCTGTTTTCCCTTTTGCTCTACTGTCGTGAAGTCGCCGGGTCCTTTCTGGACTCTCTGGCAACCGCTGTGAGACAACAGCTAACGTGATTGTTTCCTGAAAACCATTACCTTGTTTTACGAGGTTGGCAGCTCTGCCAAAAACCTGCCATCAAAAACCTGGGCCTTGACATGGGAACCTCAAGCACAAGTCTGAGACTGAAGATGATAAAACAGCCACATATGGGAGTTGGGAAGGACAGTCCCTCCAAGACCCTGGGCCCTTTGGACGGGTAGTGGGGAAGGTGGTGCTCGTTCTGCACAGAAACGGTGGCCGTGAACATGCAGATAACTGGGTAACAAGAAACAAGAACAGCAGCATCTGGAAACATTCTGATAACGTCTCTGAAAATGAAGACAGGCTTTGCTCTTTCTTAGAAGGTAGTCTGCTCCCCCCAGCTCCAGAAGGAGCACCAGGGGATGATGAGGGAGCCACACCCAGCCAGCTGGGCGGGCCAAATCCACGCTGGCCGTCACCACCGTGACAGATGTCCTGGCCAGCTTGCCTGCACTTGCAAATCATTCATTCAAATGTTTCTTGAGTGAGTGCCAATGACATGGAAGGCTCTTCATTGGGGCTTAGAAAGGAAAGGGAGAACGGGTGCATTTGTATTTTCACTATGCATCAGAAGACTTTAAAGAAAATATACCTCAAGCTGGAAGGTCTGCTGTGTATTCTGAGACCCTTAGTCCATGGTTCAGATGACATAGACATACACATCTAGCAAGACCTTGCATGGAAGGCAACTTCGAGCCTCTAACTCCAGGATGTGTGTTTACCATCTGCCTGTTCGATGGTACATGCACCCCGCAGTACTCTTGGCTTGACTCCTCGGCTCTGAGGTAGGAGGCCTCCCAGAGTTTTCTCTGCCATCTGTAATTAGCATGAGGTTTTACCTCTTGTCAAACACTCAGATTGCGCTATGTCCATTAATCCAACAAGCATTAGCGAGGTCCTTCTACGAGGGATGCGTGATGAGGCCAAGATAAACAAGACACAGTTCCTATTTTTAAGAATCTCAATCTAGTGAGAAATCTTTCACCCTGGATGTGCACGGGGTGGGGCGGCTGATTTATCACTCACAGATGGCCGAACACCAGTTCGTCAGGGGCACAGCATCCTACCAGCCCGAGACTGGCTCCCAGCATGTGTAGACCGTGCAGGCTGCCTGCGAGCCAGCCATCAGTCACATGCAAATACATGTGTGGCCCGCTCTATTACAACGATTCAGATGTCACCCTGAGACCCCTAGAAGGAGGAAAAGAAAGAAAAAGAGGGAGAGGGGAGGGAGAGAGAGAAAGAGGAAGAAGAAAATAAAAGCTGATGAGACCCGGGTTGCCACGGTATCATTCAGAAAGTTTAAGAAGGGAAATATCAATGTTTCTCAAAGTGTGTTTCTTAAAACCAGTCCCAGGAGATGCTATGTGGGAACACATACAGAACACACCTTGATATGGATTTAGTGTGGCTTTGGGTGTCTTTCACATCCTTTGTGCAGGAGCAAAGTTCCCCTATGATAGGAGGAATAAAAATAAGATGCCATCAATGGCACCATCTCCGTGTTCCTGCTGGGAGCAGGGGGCAGGGCATTTCAGAGGATCTGTTCCCCATCCCCAGGGAGGGCATACTCTGAGTCTGCCCTGGAAGGGAATTTCAGTCTGGGGATTACCCCCGCCCCACTCCCCCGCACCCAGCTCCCTCCCCACCGTCTGATGTCCAGGGTGAGTCACCTACTCCCACCTCCAGCAACTTTCTATCATGTGTCTGCCCCTCTGCGGGACCCTGGCGCCCCAGGATAAGAACCCCAACCACTGCCTCTCCCATGCTCACAGGCCTGCGTGGGAAACAAAGAGCTGGGCTCGGTGGCTCAGCCTGTAATTCCACGCCTTGGGAGGCTGAGGCTAGTGGATTGCCTGAGCCCGCGGGTTCGAGACCTGCCTGGGCAACTTGGCGAGATCTCATCTCTACAATGATCAAAAAATCAGCTGAGCATGGTAGCGCGTGCCTGTAATTCTGGCTACTCGGAAGGCTGAGGCGGAAGGATCGCCGGAGCCCAACGGGTCAAGGCTGCGGTGGCCGGAAGCAGCCACTGTACTCCAGTCTGGGCGACAGTGAGACTCCAACTCAAAAAAAAAGAGTGGCCAGTGGTAATTGGCATTGTGGCAGGGCCACGCCCAGGATGGGGCACTTTGGGATCACTTTGGAAGTTCATCAAATTGTCACAGGCCATCAGAGGAGGCTTCCTGGAGAGAGCGTCCCTGAGAGAAGACCAAGGGACAATCGGGAATCAGCCAAAAGAAGGAAGAAGGCATTCCCAGTCAGAACAGTCAGTGCAAGCAAACACAGACTTAGGGAACCCACAGGCAGGCGGAATGAACACAATGCAGCTTGAAGTCAGGCTCAATGAGGCCAGAACAGCCCAGGGAGCTGGCCCAACTTCTAGCTGTGCCAATGTGCTCAGTATGTGGTAGGTAGCTGTAAAAACAAAACGGCAGGATGCAGCGTCCCTGGGGCTGGCTAAGGAGGAAGTGGGGCAAGGAGGATGGCTCTTAAGGGAGCATTAGATACCCCAGGCACTTCCGAAATATTGCGGATCCCAACTGCTCCTTCACAGCCATCACAGAGGGCAGCTTCATGGCGTAGACAAAGGAGCCGGGCATATGGTAATCCTTTCCTATGATACACAGACCCTTGCTCACAGAGCTTATCGGCACATCCACCGCTCACAGGGAACAACCACATTCTCTTCTGTGTTGTTCTGGGGAAGGGAAAAAAAAAAGCAGGGGAAAACAGAGAGAAATCCAGTGACCCTGAAAAGAGCTCGCTCACGCCTCCTTCCTGGACCAACCCCACTGTCACCTTTCCCTTACAGCAGGGTGATCATGAATGTTCCGCCCAAGAAAGGCTTTGTTATTCCATCAGAATCACCTATTAATTTGCTGGGTTCTTCTGATTAAGTGGTGAACTTGTCAGCACCCGGTTCGTCATTTGGAATATGAAATACCCTTCCGTCCCCAACAGGTAAATCAAGGCCCACACCAACCCAGACAGTTTCAACTTCCTCTCTTGACACAGTCCCCTCAGCTTCTACCGTTCCATTTTCTTAAAGACATTTTCTAAGTCCTTTGCTATCTGGCTGAGCAAACCATTTTTGGCTTTATGAAAATCTCCTATTGTTTCTACTTACTTTACAGAGGAAGATAACAGGTCACCTTGATTTCTGAAATTAGAAAATGGAACATTTCCTGCCGAAAATTTGAAGGGAAGCCTCATTCTAACATGAGCACCCACTGTTTTGCTCGAAGTGCTTCTCCCACCTCGTGATTTTGTGGGTTCTCTGAAATGCCCACACCTTGCCTTGCTTTTCTCCCAAAATGTTGCAGACAGGTACGTGTGACTTAAACCTGCTGCCTCTCCGGGCTTGTTCAAGACAGGGCCTCTCTCTCTCTCCATCTCTCTCTCTCTTGATTTGCATCCAAAAGGCCTGCTGACAGGCCTGGTGGCTCACACCTGTAATCCCAGCACTTTGGGAGATGGAAACAGAGGATTTCCTGAGCCCAGGGGTTCAAGACCAGCCTGGACAACTTGGCGAGACCTCATCTCTACAATAAATCAAAAAATTAGCCGGGCGTGGTAGCGCGCGCCTGTAGTTTTAGCTACTTGGAAGGCTGAGGTGGAAGGATTGACTGAGCCCAGCAGGTCGAGGCTGCAGTGGCCATGAGTACGCCACTACACTCAGTTTGGACAGCAGTGTGATATTTCGACTCAAAAAAAAAAAAGTTGGTTGAGAATCCACCCAGGGGAGGGAAGCAAGGAGCACCCTATGTAACCTGAGTTTGCAGGATACCCTGAGATGTGTTCAGAAAAGTAAAAAGAGCCGGATGATCAAGCTGCCAGGACAGTGTCACTGCTGGGCTTTATGTGTCTTCACTATCAGCAGGTCAGATCAGAGCTTCTTGGCCCCTCCTAAAACCAGAGTCCAGTGGGCACCCATATTAGTCACACTCTGAAGACTGCCCGGCGTGGCTCTGTCCCCAACCTTGCATCGGGGCTTGCTCTATTGGATAGGATCTTTCCAGGCAAATGAGAGGCCAGGGTCTCACAGGGCGAAGCCAGGCCTCTACTGCCAGCCCTTGGCCCCTGCCCCCTCCCAGCGCCCAATTCCACTCACTGGTGTTTTAGCAAAGACATCATATAAACCACTGGCACGGCCAAGTTCAGTCCCCGGCTTTGGCCAGCTCTCCTCCCGAGAGGCACAGCTGCTGCCTGAAAACCATGTGACTTCTCCATAAACAGAGTCTCACTGCTCCTTAATGTGGCCCTAAATCCAGGCTGGCCTCCAGGCAAACTCTGGCCTCAGCCTCCACCGTGCCTCTTAAAGTCTTGGAGATTTGGGAATCATTCCCAAGGTTAGCTCTCACAGGAGAGGCCACGAGCCCCTATTAGGGGACCAGGCATCACCTTGAGGAAAGGGAGCCCTGTCGTGAGGGGACGGCTGCCGTTCACTGTCCTGCAGGCCACGAATATGCCCTGAGAGAAGTCAAAAACGCAGCCATCATCACCCAGGGAACTGTGATGCAGGTGGGGCTTTCCATGCCAAAGGCAGCCATGGACATGAGCTTCAGAGCTCAGACCCAGCCTGGCGGCTGCGCCTATAATGCTCTGAGCACCCCCACCACCTCCACACACTCACACCACATATACAAGTACACACACCTACAGCCACTAAATACACCTACATACCCCCGCCACATACACACACCTGCACACATACCCACACATACCCATCTACATACCTACACACATACAGACCTGCACACACCCCACATATACACCTAGGCATATCACATGCACCTACATACCCACATATGCATATCTATATACATACACCCTTATACGTCTACACACATCCCTACACAAACCACACACCCATATACCCACACACCCTTACACACCTACATGTACACATATATACACACATACATACAAGGAGGGTCCCAAAAACAACCCAGAATGTTTTAATAAACACCACACAGCAGTCACTCATGGTGCCATTGCTAGAGGTTCTGGTGGCGTCACCACCTCGTGGTCCTGCAATTGTGTGTGTGTGTGCAGGTGTGTGTCAGCGTGTGTGCATATACAAGGGGGAGCTCCCAAAAACCCAGAATTAGCCGAGCTCAGTGGCTCAGCTTGTAATACCACGCTTTGGGAGGCTGAGGTGAGCGGATTGCCTGAGCCCGCGGGTTTGAGACTCACCTTGGCAACTTGGCGAGACTTCGTCTGTAAAATAAATCAAAAAATTAGCCGGGCGCGGTAGCGCGTGCCTGTAGTTCCAGCTACTTGGAAGGCTGAGGCAGAAGGATCACCGGAGCCCAGCAGGTCGAGGCTGCGGTGGCCGGGAGCGGCCACTGCACTCCAGTCTGGGCGATCCAGTGGGACTCCAACTCAAAAAAAAAAAAAAACAAAAAACAAACCCCAGAATTGTCTTTTGGAGGGCAGGCTCCTTGTAGTACAGGTTTCCTCCACTAGGTAAGTTTTCTGGGAACCCATCAGCATCAGTGTATCCGCTACTGTTGTTGTGAGAGGCTGCATGAGGCTGCAGTGAATTTTTTTGGAGATTCTTTCAACGCGTTTGATTTATGAGGTATCAGCGCACCTGCCCACAGTGCCCTGAGTGTTCAGCAGTTTTTGAACAAAAATGGCATGACCCCCATGCCCCACCCTCCCTATTCACCCACTCTCACCCTGAGTGACCTTTTTGTTTCCCTGGATGAAAAAAGTCCTCCAAGGGAAACGTTTTGCCCGTGTGAAAGAGGTGAAACCAAAAATGGCAGAAGCACTCAAAGGCATCCGAATAGATGAGTTCAAACACTGTTTTGAGCAGTGGGAAAAGCGTCTCTGACAGGTGGATTGTATCATATGGAGAGTACTTGGAAGGCGACTGAAGTTTAAACCTGTAAGAGTAAACACACATAATTTTTTATTAAAACATTCTGGGTTGTTTTTGGGACCCTCCTTGTATGTATGTGTGTATGTATGTGTACATGTAGGTGTGTAGGGGTGTGTGGGTATATGGGTGTGTGGTTTGTGTAGGGATGTGTGTAGACGTATAAGGGTGTATGTATATAGATATGCATATGTGTGTATGTAGGTATATGTGATATGCCTAGGTGTATATGTGGGGTGTGTGCAGGTCTGTATGTGTGTAGGTATGTAGATGGGTATGTGTGGGTATGTGTGCAGGTGTGTGTATGTGGCGGGGGTGTGTAGGTGTATTTAGTGGCTGTAGGTGTGTGCACTTGTATATGTGGTGTGTGTGTGGAGGTGTGTATTTGCATAGGCATGCAGGTGTGTGTAGGTGTGTGGTGTGTATGTGGTGTGCGTAAGTGTGTGGGAAGGTGTGACAGTTGTGTGTGTATGGTATGTATAAGTGTGTGGGGGTGTGTGGAGGTGTGTAAGAGTAAATACACACAGTTTTTTATTAAAACATTCTGGGTTGTTTTTGGGTCCCTCCTTGTATGTTTGTGTGTATGTAAGTGTACATGTAGGTGGGTAGGGGTGTGTGGGTATATGGGTGTGTGGTTTGTGTATGCATGCAGGTGTGTGTATTTATGTGTGTGCGTTTCTGTGGGTGAGCTGTGGTGACAAGATGTGAGACAGCATGACAGAAGATTTAGGACTTATAAATGAGCTTATAAATTAACTACAAAATTTAAAATCAAAAAAGCAAGCATGAGGCGGCAGCGCCCTGCAGCCGGCCATGTGGCGGGCAGCCCATGTCTTCAGTGTTTGCACCCTCGATCCTCATGAAGATGCCCCCCCAGGGTCCCTCTTGACTGGCTGCTGTCACGGTCCCCCATATTGCCTTCTGCTCCTTCACGCAACACAGGCGAGGTGGGGAGCGGCTGCGGTAACCTTAGATTCGACGAGTCGGCTTCCCAAGTCCTGCCGTAAATCAGGCAGGCACCGCCTGCCGCTTGGAAATGAGGTGCTCCTTCCGCCAACACAAGTTCCATCCGGTGGCTGGGGAGGGGGGTACTGGAGAGGTCGGCGAGGGGGTAGTTTCTCGTCTCCCAGCTTTGCCCTTCACAGATATGGGATGTGAAAGGCTGCCTGCTGGCTATCGGCATCTTAAAAATGTTTACGTGTGAAATCACCAGACCATTATCTTTCTCCCACATGAGGCCCAGTTTTAACAATCAGCCAATTGCCCGGTGATATTGACTTTCTTTCTTCCTGCTGGTCTGGCTGACAGGGGAACGCCTGCAGGGACGATGCACCAGCCCCCCGAGCCTGCTGTGCCCCTTATATCTGCTGCTGTGGACACCGTCACGACAGGGTCAGCGGGGTCACAGGAAGGAAAGGGCCACCTGTGTAGGGATAAGTAGGGACTCAGATTGTGCAGCAGATGGAAACTTCTGGGGGCAAGAGTTTGAAATTCCCCTTCTCCTGGGAAGACCTTTACTGTCCTACATTTGGTTTCAGCCACACCTAAAAGCCAAGTCTACACTAGGGCTTCCACCAAAGGGAATTCTGAAATTCACGATTCACGGCGAATTCAGTCCAACGCGGTCCTGCTGGCAGCCAGCCCCTGGAGAAGAGATCTCCTCACAGGCATCAGAAGGCTGGCCATCCATGTTCCCTGGGAACTCCAAGCCAAGACCACAGGCCACCAATGAGGACACAAGAATATCATCAGAGCTTTGACACCACCTCAGGACGCACATGTTTGCATGGTCTCAGGAGTCTAAACAGTGTGATGTGTCTGCTTCCAGCAGCACGTTCCAAGTCTTGCACAGCAGGAAATGTGACTGATGAGGACATCGTAGGGGCTTGCATATCATATTAAATAATGAAGAGGCAGGCCGGGCTCAGTGGCTCAGCCTGTAATCCCAGCACTTTGGGAGGCCGAGGCGAGTGAATTTCCTGAACCTGCGGGTTTGAGACCAGCTGAGGCAAAAAAATCAAAAAATCAAAAATTAGCCAGGCTTGGTAGCACACTCCTGTAGTTTCAGCTACTTGAAAGGCTGAAGCTGAAGGATCACCAGAGCTCAGCAGATCGACGCTGGGGTGGCTGTGA
The DNA here is from genome assembly GCA_963574415.1 of Tarsius wallacei. Classification (NCBI taxonomy): domain Eukaryota; kingdom Metazoa; phylum Chordata; class Mammalia; order Primates; family Tarsiidae; genus Tarsius; species Tarsius wallacei. The sequence goes on from CAUYQG010182915.1 coordinate 54,624, forward strand.
ATGTGCCACGGCACCCTAGCCTGGGCAACAGAGTGAGGCATAAATAATGAAGAGGCATTAAAGGTTTGTAGGCAGGGCATGGCACGTTCAACTGTATGTTTTGAAGAGATGACTCTGCCAAGAGATTGGAGGGCTGTTTGAAAGGGGACAAGCCTGGCGAGTAGAAAGCCAGCTGGGGCACACTTGTCATATTTTAGGAAATGACAGTGAGGTCCTGAAGTGAAACGGTGGGGGTCGGAATAAGGAGGATGAGATGCACCAAGGAAATATTCAGGAGGCCAAGTCCATCAACAAGCGCTGATGAATTTACTTGGGGGATTTGGTGGGCATGGGATGACAGAAGAGAAGAAGGAAAGGCGGGTCATGCTCATGTGTGTGGGCTTGAGTTGGCTTTCAGGATGTAGTGGAGCGTCTGGGAGGAGACAGCTAGTAGGAACAAGTCTAGGCTGCACACAGTGATTGACGAGCACAGCCGTGGTAGTTGAGAAGGAAGGGATGCCATCACCCAAGGAGACATAAATGTGAGCAGAGAAGAGGCCGAGGAAGGAGCCCTGGATCCCCTGGCAGGGAATGAGAGCCTGGAGGAAGCAGAGACATCATGCACACTAGGGACAGTGAATCCAAACTGGGGTCTCAGGAGCCAGGGGAAGAGGCAATTTCAAGTAGTGCACGATCAGTAGTGTTCCATGTGGCCGAGGGAGTTTCTCAGACAAAAAGTGGAGGGTTGTGGAAATAACTGAAAACCAGCCAAATGAGAAGAGGAAAGGCAATATATTCTGAGTTAGCTGCAGCAAGGGAATCAGCCACTGTGAAGTATTGTCTGGATATAAACGGTTTCCCCCATACCTGGCTTCTTTCTGTGCCCTCTCTCAGGGAGTGGCCTCTGACCATGCCTGGTCTCTGAAGGTGATGTATATTCCCAGTCATGAGTCATGGGATGCAGGTGGCCAAGCAAAACTGAGGATAATGTTGTTGCTACTTTTAATGCAATTGTAAACACAGTATGGGAATTTGAACAATTAACCTGCCTGCTTTGATTATAAAACTACTTGCTGTACTATCCCGAACTGCAGATTCTTCACCGACCTGCCGCCATCAGCACCTCCCATAAGTTTTAATAAACCAATGTCTTTCCCCGCTGGACCTCTGGATGACTTCTTTGGAACAGGTAAGCATTTTACACAAACTCTCTCAGATTTGGGGGTTATCGCGTTGCGGCCAGCATCACTTGAGTTTTGGCGGAGACTCAAAGACAGGCAGAAGAGTCAGAAAGCTTTTAGAGTAGAGAAAGGTCGGGCTCAGATATACCTGATGGGAGGTTTTTGGTGTGGGGAATCTGTAGGCAGGCTAACCAGAAGGAAGGCGTCCTGTATGATTGGTTAGGGGGCGTATTTGGGTTGGTCCTAAGTTGGAAGCAGGGGCAAAGATTAGGGAAGCTGCCAGTTATTTCCGTATGTAATAATGAAGCCATTATATTTTGGGGAAGATTGGTACAGAAGTTTTTGTTTAGCTTTCCAGATTGTTGGTAGAGAATGCAATCTGGCTTCCTACAAGTCTGACTTATAGTAGGCTGGTTTCCACCAAAGAGAGGAAAATGCACCAAGGAAATATTCAGGAGTCCAAGTCAGTTAGCAAAAGTTAATTATTGCTGCTTATTGTAAACCCAGGGGTAAGTCTCCTGGGCAGGTTGCTGCAGATTGTGCATGGAAATTCCACTTTTAGATAGAGTCTAGCTACTGTCCTTTTGTATATTCATTCTCTCAGGGAGCATTCAATTTGACATCTGGGGCCCTTATTGAAGGCAGTTTCAGAGATGCAAAGAGAACAGGGGTAGAGGGGTGGATAGGAGTTAAATATATGCGGACACAGAATAGACATTTTGTTAAGAAGAGGAGTAAAAGAAGATATGACTCCAAGAAGTGTTTTATTTTTAAAAAGAAGGATGAGCCTTACCATTGTGAATAGGCAGAGAAGAAACCTGTGAAAGGGCTGAAAATATAAGACTGCCCATTAGACATCTCCCCCTGTGTGTCTCCTCGAGGCCTCAAATTCATCAAGTCCAAAACCGAGTCTCCCTCCTCTTGCCACACACCTGTTCTGTCTCCTACATGCCCCAGATTCGCTGGTGCACTCCTCTACATTGAAGAAGCCACCCCATGGAGTGGCCAAGCTTTTCATCTTACCTTCCCAACATCGTCAAGCTCGCTCTCTGCTTTCCAACACCACGGGCATGGCTCTTGTCGGGTGCTCAACGATTCTCAACTGCACTGTTGCAACAGGTTTCAAACTATTTCTTTCAACCCCTGTCCTTCCTTTCTCAAAATGGCTGACTGGGCTTCCCTTACAAAATTCAAATAATCAATTTTTCTGCTTGCGTTCTTTCCATGAAGTCCAAGGGGGTAAGTTGCCAACTTCTTAGTATGGCATTTGTTCATTCACTTACTCACCAATTTTGAGGCACCTATGATGTACCAGGCATCCTGCTGGGGGCTGAGTGTGCAATAGAGTAATGAAATAGATCCTCCTGCCTCCTAAAGTTTGCAGTCAAGAGGCAAATAAACATTAATCAAATAATTGCACAAACGGATGGTCAACTGTGAGACATATTATAAAGGAGAGACACGGGGGACGATGAGAAGATCTAATAGGGAAATTTAGTGGAAATAGGGAGGCCAGGGAAGTCTTCTAAGAGGGGGTGACCTTTGAGCTGAGATCAGAAGGATGAGTGAGAGCTAACCAGGAAAAGAAGAAAGAGAAGAGCATTTTGAGAAAAATTTGTGCCAAGTTTTAGTAATGGCAGGCAGCAGGGACAGCCCGAGGGACAGCCAGTGAGGAGGAAGAATGGTGTGAGATGCCTGAGAGGGACGCGGGCTCTGGGAATCTCACAGGCTGAGCAGTGGTTTCTCTTTAGCCCCTGAATAATGGGAAGTCACCGACAGGTTTTAAGCGGGAGATGGGGATAGTGATTTGGTCAGTTTCATTTCAAGAAGCTCTCACTCTGGCTGCAGCCTGGAGAGTCAAGAGTATGTGGCTGAGAAGACACAGGTGGAAAGCAGTACGGGGAGAAGAAGGGAATAGGTAAACTGAGGTCTCTGTGATTCTCCCTCGTGTGCACATTAATAAGTGGATATGCCATTTCCCAATTAATCTGCCATTTGTGAGTTGATTTTTTTGGTGACCTGCAGAAGGAGACGAGAAGGGGAAAGTTTTCCTTGGCTCCTACCTTAGTACATGTTTGGGAGGCAAAGAATGGAAGGGCAGAGGGAAGAAGAAAGCCTTAACAAGCAACTGGACTGTCAGGAAAAAAGAGAAAGCTTTCAGACATCCAGAAAGTACTGGGGAGGAGGAAAATAATTGTCTCTCTATCCTCCATAACTCTTAGCTGGGATGAACCTCTGTAACAAAAGACAGATTCTCAAGATAAAAAGACCACGTCTTCTTCATGTATATGTGGGAGATACCCAGGGGAAAACAAGTGACTCTCCAAGAGAGGGCTTTAAGTTCAGGCTTAACTATCACCTTCAACTGAGTGTAGCCTCCAGTAGAAACCACAAACAGGCACTTCAAGGGAGGGAAGGGTCAGGGAATTGATGCTGAATGGGCAAGCTAAGTATATATATTCACAGGTAATAGGAGGAGCTATGAATATTATGAAGTTGGGATGTGTGCATGCATAGTAAGCAAACATGTATGTTACATACAGTCCATGTTCACCTTGAGATAGAAACTTAACATTCAAATGCATTTAAATTAAGCAAAAGGTGAAACAGAAAACACAGAGAAATCCTTTGTGCAGCCTGACCAGTGTAAACTGGCCAGAACCAGTCCATGGTGGGTGTCCTTTTACCAGAAAGAAATGTTGGTCAGTTGTTGTGTCGAAACTATAGAAAAGGAAAGGAATACCAAGGGTCAGGTGATTAGTTGGAACCAGTGGTGGGGCAAGTCTTTCGAAAGGTCTGATTTCTGTTTAACCTTCAGGAAAGAAAATCTAACAGCAGTTAGTGAGGAAGAAGAATCTCACCTCCTGTTTCATCATGGCCAGGAGCTCAGTTTTTAGTGTTTCTATGGGGTCCCCTTGGCCAAGAGGGGGTCCATTCAGTTGGCCGGGAGACTTCGAATTTCATTTTTATTTTCCATATAGTACTGTAGTCTTTAGATTAAAATACTTAAGAAATAACAATGATTGTACCTACACACTGTCTAAAGTTCACCAGTGATGAACATTCTCCAAAGATGAAAAAAATAGATTGTGACGAAGGGGGAGGTATTAACCCTACCACCCTCCTCAACCTAAGCGGTTATGTATTTAGTTAATACAAATCTGGTTTTTTATAGTTAAATAGAGAAGATGTTCTACAAACAAAGCCTGAGTACAAAAAAGCAAACACAGGTTGCTTCTAGATCCTTCAACTGACAGACACCATTTTAATGTGCTAGTTGTTGCAAATAAGAATTGTAGTGATCAGTTAATACGAAGGAGAAGTGTTAGCTAAATTTTAGTCTACATAGAAGTGAAATAGAAAATCGGGACAACTTTTAAAATAACAACAATTTCAATAGACCCAAGTCCCAAACTGGGAGTTGTTGAAAGTGGATGCTTTTCCCTTGACAGCTTAAATGTTTGTATTTTTAACTCTAGAAAACCCAGATGCCAAAAACACAAAAGTAACATAAGGCTAGACCACACAGGTGAGGAGGGATTTTCTCCCAAAGAGTAGTGGCTAGTTTAGTCACAATTTTATTGTTTTCTGATTTAAGAACATTAAAATGCAAAAAAATAAAAATTGGCACTGAATAGACACAAGTTTACAGCATGAAAGCTGAAATAAAAAGGCAGAATGATGCCTTATTCAGTGTCAGCTGGGAGAGTGCCCGGTAGGTGACTCCAATATTTCACTGTCTCCACGTGTCCAAGAATAACTATGAAGGTGCTGTGAGTATTAATTTGGGAATTATGGATACATCTTAATGAGTGGGCAAATTCTAAAATACAGAATATTCAAATAATGGAAACCAAATTTACATTCAGCTTTTAACAGAAATATGATCATCCATGCTAATGCATTCAAGGCATTCCACTAATATTCATTGAGTGTTCTAGGCAGAGGAGATGCATGCATCAATAAAGGAAGAGGCAAAACTCCCTCACGAACTCTACAGTCTATGTCAGGGCTCAGAATGTGATACCCCAAAATATGCTACGTTAGCAAACTGCGTATTTTAAGCCGAAGGAAATTGAGAAAACCACAGAAGCAGGAAGGTTACTCTCTGACCTTCTCCCACCTGTCTTCCCTGAAGCAGGATGTAAACGAATTCTCTGACCTACTCCTTGAACAGTAGGTTAGAAGATCCTCATTCCAGAGGGGTCTTGCCCTGTACGGGTAGGCCACAAAGTGTCTGAACAAACAGGCTGTGTTCCTCCAGTTAATGACTGGCCATTGTATATGTCTTTGATTCTGAGTGAGAATGGGAAGCCGTTGAACAGAGAGGAGCTTCATGAAGAGGTTTAATGTCTCAGCAAGATCTCTCTGCTGCTGTGTTGAAAATAACACAGGCATAATAGCAAGATCAGCAGAAGACTATTGCAATCATCCAGCGATGATGGTGACTTCCCTTAAGCCAATAGCAATGAATCTGGTAAGGCTGCAATCCTGGGTACTTTGAAGGTCAGGGTCAAAGGATTTCCTGATTGACCGGATGTGAGCTATGATAATCAAAGATGTCGCCAAAGTATTGTCCTGAGTGTGTGTGTTGAGTGGATGACAATCAAGACTTCTGTTTCCTAAATGAACAAGTTTGATTTTTGTCTATGCAGTATCCCCAAGTGTTTTTTTTTTTTCTTCAATAAAACTTATTAAAAAAACAAGCAGCAGTTTAGATTTGGCATTGGAGCCGTACTTGCCAACCCCTGGCTTAAAGTAACAAAGATGATGTTACCTCCCAGTTTCTATGGGTCAGGAATCTGGGAGCAGCCTAGCTAGGTGGCTGTGGTTCAGAGTTTTTCCTGAAGTTATAGTCAATTTTTGGCTGGGGCAGCCGTCATCCGAAGGCCTGATCGTGGCTGGAGGGTCTGCTTCCAAGATGACTCATTCCTATGGCTGTTAGCAAGAGCCTCACTTCCTCATTTTATGGATTTCTCCATAGGGCTGCTTGAGTGTCTTCCCAACATGGCAGCTATTCCAAAGAAGCCACCCAGAGGTCCAGCAGGGAAAGACACTGGTTTATTAAAACTTACAGGTAGCCGGGCTCGGTGGCTCAGCCTGTAATCCCGTGCCTTGGGAGGCTGAGGTGGGTGGATTGCCTGAGCCCGTGGGTTCGAGACCCGCCTGGGCAGGCGAAACCTCATCTCTACAATAAATCAAAAAAAATTAGCCGGGCGTGGTAGCGCACACCTGTAATTCCAGCTACTCGAAAGGCTGAGGCGGAAGGATCGCTGGAGCCCAGCAGGTCGAGGCTGCGGTGGCCGGGAGCGGCCACTGCACTCCAGTCTGGGTGATCAAGTGGGACTCCAACTCAAAAAAAAAAAACTTACAGGAAGCACTAACGGCAGCAGGTCAGTGGAGAATCTGTCCCCCTGCCCTCTGCCCCGAGTGTTTTCAACTTTCTTTTCTCAGTTAAAATACCACAATTATCATACCTACCTTTCAATATTCTTCTATAACACCTTTTTAAATAACCACATGCCATTCCTTTAGTAGACATACAATTATCTTTTTTTAAAAAATCCATCCTCTACTGATGAACATTTGAGTTGTTTCCAACGAAGCTTTATGAATACAAATAAAGCTTCAGTGAATATGCTCAGTGATTTTGTGATCTAAGAAGACACAAACATTTGGTCTCTGCCCCTGGTTTCTGGCCCAGGGCTCCTGAAACCCTTGTCATTTCCTGAGCAAAAAGGGTTCTAAGTGCACCTTTCATTCTACTATTTGGTCTTTGACCCTGGTTTTTGGCACAGAAACCCTACTCCCTTTTAATTTCCTGGGTGGTAGAAGCATCATTGTGGTTTTTTTTTAATTCAGTCAATTTATTAAGTATAGAACATCATGTATCTATATTTTACACCAGAAAAAAATGGTCAGCATTCATAACAGTTGCTCCATGCAGGAATACTATGAATAGTTCCCAACGTTAAGCCCAACTCTGTTTTCAGACCAACCTGTAACGCTGCATCTTCATTCTTAAATTTACAAAGATGTTCTCAGAGATAACGTTTATGAAATCATAAGAAGCAAAAAAAAGTTCTTAAGGCAAATAGTTTTACAACCTGGTCAGAAGACTCCTGTTTCTCATCTAAAGACAGCTTCACAGATTGGTTAGAAATCAGCCTAGAGGTAAACATAAGCCATATTTGACCCCATTCTTTTTTTTTTCTTTTGAGTTGGAGTCTCACTCTGTCACCCAGACTGGAGTGCAGTGGCCGCTCCCGGCCACTGCAGCCTCAACCTGCTGGGCTCCGGTGATCCTTCCGCCTCAGCCTTCCAAGTAGCTGGAACTACAGGCGCGTGCTACCACGCCCGGCTAATTTTTTTGATTTACTGTAGAGATGAGGTCTCGTCAAGTTGCCTGGGCGGGTCTCGAACCCGCGGGCTCAGGCAATCCACTCACCTCAGCCTCCCAAGGCGCGGGATTACAGGCTGAGCCACCGAGCCCGGCTTGACCCCATTCTTGAAGTCAGTCTTTTTAAAGAAAGGACCAAACAGTACTTGTGGAAGGTAGCAATCGAGTCTGAACTGACACTCAGACCTTGGTTCTGGGTCAGTTTTCTGGGGTCAGCTTCATTCAGTATCTTCATTAGTGGATCTAAGTGGGCGTGCATTAGCACGACCTTCTCTTTCAGCTCAGCAATCTTTTCCAGAAGAGGTGCATTGTGAATATCCACCTCAGATGTGTTTACTATGGCTTTTGTTTCTAAGAGACAGCACGGCATCTTGTCACTGGAAAGGCAGACGAGACCTCTCAAGGTAGCCAGGGCAGCATGCGTAGAATATAGATGGAAATCAATGGGGATTTCCTGTGGAGGAAACATAGAATCAAAGGCTGTAAGTCCTACCTTTGCGCGAACCTCAATACCAACTAGGAAGGGCGCTTGCAAAATGACATTGTTACTCTGCAGGAGACCACGGCCCCGAGGGGCGGCGACGGGTCCCAGGCAAGGTGCACCCAGTTGGCGAGCTCGGCATGGCACTGCGCACACCTGAACACTGAGCACCTCTCCATCCCCAGCGAGGACCCTTTCACCACCTGCGTGTCCCATTGCACAGAGGTCATAAGGGAAGGTTCCTCAGTTTCCCTCTTAGAGTCAAAAATCACCCTAGGGTAGGTTTGCACAGTGCGGGAGTGTCCTCCACGATGGAGCAGCCATCAGCATCTTTTGTCTTAATAAGACAATATTTGGTGGGCTTCTTTCTGGATGCGCTGGTCACCAGAAACCAGATGATACAGAAGCTTGGAATTTTCAGCTCCACTTTGGGAAGGAGAAAGGGCTTGGAGATTGAGTTAATCATCATAGGTCTTGCCTACATGATGAGGTCTCCACAAAAACCCCTGAACGGTGGGACCCAGAGAGTTTCCAGGTTGGCAAATGTATCTATGTGCCAGGAGGGTAGTGAACTTCAGTTCCACCGGGACAGAGGTTCCCGCACCCAGAACCCTTCCAGACCTCACCTGTACATCTCTTCATCTGGCTGTTCATCTGTAACTTTTGTGATATCCCCTATAACAGTGGTCCCAGCCTTTTTTGGCATCAGTGACTGGTTGTGTGAAAGTCAATTTTTCTTTGGGTGATGGATCATCAGGCATTAGATTCTACTAAGGAGCACGCAACCTAGATCTCTCGCATGTACAGTTCACAATAAGGTTTGCACTCCGATGAGAATCGAATGCCCCGATGATCTAACAGAAGGTGGAATTCTACTCACACTCACCAGTTAGTCACAGCCTGCTATGTGGCCCTGTTCCCAACAGGCCAAGGACTGGCACTGGGTCTGTCACCCAGGGGCTTGGGGACCCTTACCTTATAATAAGTAGGTAAACATCAGTAATGTGTTTCCCTGAGTTCAGTGAACCATTCTAGCATCCCCTTCTTCCAACCCCCTGAGGAGAGAGTTGTGAGAACCTCAATTTATAGCCAGTTGATCAGAAGCACAGGCCATGACCTAGGGCTTGTGAATAGCATCTGAAGTGGGGACAGTCTTGTGGAACTGACTGAGCCCTCAGCCTGTGGGATCTGATGCTACCTTCAGGTAGAGAGTGGCAGAATTGAACTGAATTATGAGGAACCCAATTGGTGTCCCTGGAGAATTTATTGGTGTGTGGGGAAGAACCCACACACATTTTGTTCATGGAAGTGTTCTGTGTTTTGTTGAGTGGGAAAGTAGAAAAAACGGTTTGGTTTCTCCTCTCTCTTGCTTCCTCATAGCCAAATCTTTGTGAAGATCAACTATTTTTTTAAAGTATAAATTCCTAAAATTGGAATTGCTGGGTCAGAGTGCTGTGGTTTGAATGTGTCCCCCAAAGTGTATGTGTTGGAAACGTAATCCTCAATGCAATCGTGTGGAGAGGTGGGACCTTTAAGAGTGGGCTAGTTATTGAAGGAGCAGACTCTTGATAAAAACATGAGTTCTGCCCTTCTCTGCCCTCCCTCTCACATGCATGCTTGCTTCCTCTTCTACCTCCCACCACAGGATGACACAAGAAGGCTCTCGCCAGATGCCGACACCAAGCACTTGGACTTCCTAGTCTCCAAAGCTGTGAACCCAATACACTTCTATTGTATATAAATTACCCAGCTTGTGTATTCTATCACAGCAACACAAAATGGACTGAGACAGAGAGTTTGTATATTTTTAATATGCTCAATACCTGTGTCAAAATTGCCCTCCAAAAAAGTTGTACCAATTCATTCTCACTACCATGAATGAGTGCCTTTTTTTTTTTTTCAGTCAAAGTCTCACTCTGTCACCCGGGGTGAAGTGTAGTAGCATGATTGTGACTCATTGCAGCCTCGACCTTCTGGGCTCAGGCAATCCTTCTGCCTCAGCTTCCCAAGTAGCTGGGACTACAGGTGTGTGCCACCATGCCTGGCTTTTTTTTTTTTGTAGAGACGAGATTTCACTATGTTGCCAGGCTGATCTCAAACTCCTGGGCTCAAGCAACCCCTGGCCTTCCAAAGTGTTGGGATCACAGGTGTAAGCCCCCACGCCCTGCCAAATACCTACTTTCTTGCACCCTTGTTTAAGTGCATTTTTATAATCAGAGACTCAAATGAGAAAAAATGTTCCATGAGATGAAAGTAATGTTACTCAAACAAACATGTATGAAACACCTACTATGCCCCTGCCTTCATAGGCAGAACCTTATTGACTTCTCACAACTGTGCCAAATAGGTATTAAGAAATGAGCCTGGAATCAAAAAATCAGTAACAATAATAGGAGACGCATCGTGGATCCTGTGGTTTGTGTCCTAAGGGGCAGCCACAACCCTCGACGCTTTTGGATCCACTGAAGGTCACAGAACACCCTTGTAGGGAGGAGAGATCTGGCAGGGACAAAGACTAAAGAAACAAAGTGATAGTTCAGCTTTGTACCCTGTGACCATGTACACTTATTACACTGCAACCAAAATTAAGAGGAAAAAAAAGAACGTGCAGCATCAACCCAATTAAAAGTATATTTATTATGTTGGGAAAACAGAAAGAAAGAGAAAAACACACAAAAACCCGACAGCAGCACCATTAACCCTGAAGGGGAGCTGGGGAGAGAAAAAATCAACACTGCACAACATCAGAGGTTGCATAAGGAAGATCAGAGAGAAAAGAAGGCTCATTCCATTCCATGAGCACCAGCATGCACATTTGGGCGAGCCAGAAAGAAATGAGCCAATCAGGGAGCTAAGAAGAAAGCCTGAACATTGCCTCAAAGAAAAGAAACAAGAGTTCAAAGGCAGGTCGGCTGCATTGCCGTCCCACAGTTGGACAGAAGAGAAGAACCAAGATAGTTGGCCAGAAAGCACACACTGTGCGGTGAAAGGAAATTGTGATGTATCTGGGGCAATAGAAACTGGGCCGGTGAGGCCAAGTGGTTAAATTACCAGGGCTTAATCCCTGTACTGGGAGAGAGCCAAGAGGAAGAAGGGGGTGTGTCTGTCTGTGTGAAAATAAGGCATTCCACTCAAAGCGAAGGCATTTTCTGAAGGCCTTCAAAGGGCAAGTGGTAACAGCAGTAATGATGAGAGTAATATTCCCTTGCACATTGCCAGATGCTTCAGGCCTAGAAAACATTACAGATTAGGCAAAAGGAGTTACGAGGCCAGAGTTGGCTATGCTATTTTCTGGTAAAAGTTAAATAGAAGGTAACTCTCAGAGGGTGGAGAGCGACCAGGAACAAAGGTGTGAAGCCCGCTCCACTCCACCAGGCGTTTGCATGAGCTGCACGATCAAGTTCAGGCCCAGAGGGGTTAAGATGGGGGTTCTTGGTCTAACAGTCCTCTCAGGCTTGTGGTATTCGTCTCTCCACTGTGTTTTCTCAATGTTTGAAGACTGACTGTTATGAGTCTCTGCTCATTTCATTGGACACCAGGGACCCCTTGCACACAGTCACTGCAGATCTTGACCTTGTGACTTTCTTCCTCCTTTCTGATAGTAACTTTCAGTCTTGAATCTTGGGTATTTAACTGCATCATAACCCAGCATCTGGCCCAAGTGGCAATTAGTTTTTTTTTTTTAATTGTGGTGATGTTGGCATCACACAAGATTAACTGCTTTAAAGTGTACGATTCAATGGCGTTCAGTGCAGTCACAATATTATTGTAAACACCATCCTTATCTACTTCCAAAATGACAATTAGCTTTTGCTGATGTTTAGTAGTTATCAGAGTTGTCTGCTATGTCAAACTTTCACCATGTGCCATGAATGAGTTCATATATCCATATACATTAACTTAATACAAGTGCGCAATGCACTTAGATGTGGGCCAGGTCTGTGCTAAGTTCTGTTAAACACATGTAGCATTTGTTACTATTATTTCTCAGAGGCTTAAAACTTGATGTATGCTCTATAAATGAGGTCGGAAAGGTTTCAGGAAAATAAAAACTGCTATAGTTCTTTCTTTTTCTTTTCTTTTTTTTTTAAGCTTTAACTGGGCTGGGCATAGTGGCTCACACATGTAATCCCAGCACTTTGGGAAGCCAAGGCAGGAGAATTGCTTGAGCCCGGGAGTTTGAGACCAGCCTGGGCAACATAGCAACACCCCATCTATGCAAATCATTTTTTAAAAAAAGGTGGGCATGATGGTGTGTGCCTTAATCCCAGCTACTCAGGAGGCTGAGGAGAGAGGATTGCCTGAGCCCAGGAGGTCGAGATGGTGGTGAGCTGTGATCATGGCACTACACTCCAGCCTGGGTAACACAATGAGACAGAATGAGACCCCACCTCAAAAAAAAAAAAAAGCTAAAATTTAAAAGGAGAACCAATTTCCTGGATGTTTTCTAGTGTATTCTAAATTCCTGAAAGTAGGGGCCTTTCTATTGGTCTCTGTACTCCAATACCCAGCACAATACGTTCATCCTGTTATGTAAATTCATACCCTTATACCCATATGTACTGTATTCCCTTAATATTTCAGGAGCTTGACTCTCGTGTCTGTACTGATTTTTCCCTTAAAAATGATGTCTCTTACAAAGATGAATAAAAAGAAGATATGCTGCCAGGGAAAAGGTGGCTTTAGATCTGGAAAGGACTGAAGAGAATATTTTAAGCCCTTAATTTACACAGTAGTCCAGAGGGGAGTTCAGAGAGTAGTAAAGTCGTGCAGCCTGGGAAAGGCTGCCTGGTGGACGGCCCAGCTTTGCAGAGCCCACCTGTAAATGTAGAATCTTTTGTTTGCATCTCCATGGAGGAGAAGGTAAGAGCAACCCACAGATGAGGGATTGCAGTGGGCTGGAAGGACTATCCTTCAGGGAGAAAATGTTTCCCACCAGGGAGAGTATCTCACTCATTTGTGGATTATAATCAGCAATCCTGAACATGGGAGGATTGAGTTGCCATTTCACTGGTGAGGAAACCAAGGCTGAGATAGGCAAGGGAGGCGGGATTAGGGAATAGTCTGAACTCCCTGCCTGAGTTTCTAAGAGCATATTCGTCTACTCAAATGGCTGTAATCAGATACTACAGACTGGGTAACTCACACAACAAATATTTATTTTGTCACAATTCTAGAGGCTGGGGAGTCCAAGACCAAGATGCCAGCAGGGTTGGTGCTGGATGAGGGCTCTCCCTTTGGATTGCAGATGGCCATCTTCTTGCCATGGGCTCATATGGCCTTTCCTTAGTGCTTGTGTGCTGAGGTGGGGAGGATGGAGGAACACCAGTCCTACCAGGTCAGGGGTCCACACTTATGACCTCATTTAAATTTAATCTTATTGACTTCCTTAGACCAGCAGTCCCTGACCTTTTTGGCATCAGGGAGTGGTTTCACGGATGACAATTTTTTCACAGATGGGGGTGGGAGGAAGCAGGAGGGATCATTTAGGGAATGATTTAAATGCATTACATTTACTGTGCATTTTATTTGTATTATTATTAAATTGCAATGTATAATGAAATAATTACATTGTATACCGTAATGCAGAATCAGTGGGAGCCCTGAGTTTGTTTTCAAGCAACTGGACAGTCCCATCTGGGGGTGATGGGAGACAGTGACACTCAAAGTGTGTTGCTTATGTCCGGTCTACTCCATAATCTCGTTTCAGCTGCTGTCACTGCAGAAACCGCTGCTTCACAACAATAAGGTGTTGGAAATGGAAGCGGGCTTTTCAGTGCTGATCTGACAGGAGGCAGAGCTCAGGAGATACAGGAAGTGGTTGTAAATACAGACGAAGCCTCACTGTCTCCCTGCCTCCACGTACCTCCTGCAGTGCAGCCCAGTATTGCTCTGTAGTGGTGCAGGGGTGGGGTGGGGGGGGGGTCACTGAGAGATAAGGGCTTCAACAAACAGATCTGTGCACATATGTGGATCCAGCCTTCAGCCCATAATGCAGGCAGGGCTCACATGACTCAGAAGAGAGGCTCTTTAAAAAAGCAAAAGGGAATTCACATTTTACAGCACTAAATGAGCATTTCCTCCGTGTAGCAACAGGCTTGTCATTTCAGTTTACGGAGAAAGGAGCTCAACAAGTTGTGCTTTGTGTAGATCTGAGTTTTAGTTTGGTTCTTTGCTTTTGCTTTTTACAAGTCACAAGTCAGCACACATGCAACTAGTGAAGCCATGACGTTTGGTCCAGACGGACATGGCGGAAGAGGAGAACCAATGTCTTCTCAAGGTCCCTCCCACCAAATTTGAAACCAAATGCCAGTCCTGTGGAGGCCAAGCCCAAGTGCGCAAATGTCACGGTGTGACAGATCGCACTGGTCCTGCCAAGGACTGCTGCTGATTTGAGCAAGGGGACGTCTGCACAGCTGGAAACTGTTCCCCTCCAGGTCAGTAACACCTGGGTCCCACTGGCCAGCACTGGGAGGGGCTGGAGGCAGCAGACACCGAAGTGCTGCTGCCTGCAGCCAAAACTATTCGGCAGAGGGCTGGTGGCAAACTTCCTGTTTCCAGAAGATTGCCCGGAGCTGACGTGAGCTTGTCCATCTTGTCCTTGACACAGTAGTGGGGACTCCTAGTGCCATGACAAGAAGTTGGGTGGTTCTGCTTTAATACAAATTTTGTAAGAAACAACAGGGAAAAATAAAGAGGACTGGGTTCACTTGCACATGTACGTGAAAAAGAAACAGAGAGCTCTCATCTCCCAGCTGAGTACTTCTTGCCAGGTCACTCTCCCCCAGCAGAACTATCTGGAATCTCTTCCTAGTTGTCCTGTGAGTTTCTATTAAATATTAAATACACATTTTGCAAGGAAGGATTGATCTTTTATATCCACAAATGCTCTGTTCAGTGGAGTAACCTGAGTTACTCTGTCAGAATATTGGAAATTTTGCAGACATTTATTGGCAAGGCCCTTCCCCGGAGCTGTCTCCACCATGGGACACATCCTGGATTTTGATCCCAGATACTATGATGATTTCCAAAGAGTGGGATGCCAAACGCATTACTGAACCTAGTCTCTCCTTCTCTCAAATCCTTTCCTTAACCTTCTAGAACAATGGTAACATCCATACACAATGGCAAAGATGGCTCTTATACAGAATAAATCATTCGGATCAAATGCAGAAAGTGCACAGTGACATCGAGCCATTGACTCAACAGCCAGAAATACTAAAAGGAAAACATTCTTCAAAGCCCTTTAAGCCGGGCAGCTCATTAGAATCCATAGACACTGCTGGGCATGGTGGCTCCTGCCTGTAATCCCAGTACTTTGGGAGGCGGAGGTGAGAGGACTGCCTGAGCCCCGGGGTTCGAGACCAGTCTGGGCAGCTTGGGGAGGTCTCATCTCTACAATAAATTAAAAAATTAGCCGGGCATTGTGGTGCATGCCTGTTCCAGCTACTTGGAAGGCTGAGCTGGAAGGATCTCCTGAGCCCAGCAGGTCGAGACTGTGGTGGCCAGAGGTGTGCCACTGCACTCCAGCCTGAGCAACAGTGAGACTCTGACTCAAAAAAAAAAAAAGAAAAAAGAATCCACAGACCCTGAAGATGTGCAATAGGGTTGAAAGTGGGTCATAAGGGTACAGATTTTGGAGTCACATAGACCTGGGTTTGAGTCTGAGTTCTGCTGTTGACTAGCTGTAAGAACTTGGGCAAGTTACTGCCAACACCTTGATCTTGGACGTCTAGCCTCCCAATTTCTCATCAGTGAGAGTGAGATAATGACCCCACCTTGCAAGGCTGTTGGGAATTCCATAAGGTAATGTGATGGTCACTTTCGCCAACACTGCATAATCACCTGGGTGCTATTTAAAAATATTTGTGAAGCTGAATGTGGTGGCTCACACCTGTCATCCCAGCACTTTGGAAGGCTGAGACGAGGAGGATTGTTTGAGTTCAAGAGTTCAAGACTGGCCTGGACAACATAACGAGACCTCGTCTCTACAAAAATAAAAAATAAAAAACTTAGCTAGGCAGAGGGACGCATGCCTGTAGTCTCAGCTACTTAGGAGGCTAAGGTGGAAGGATTGCCTAAGCTCACGAGGTCAAGCCTGTGGTGAGCCATCACACCATGTACTCCAGCCTGGACAACAAAGTGAGACCTCAATGCAAATCAATCAATCAATCAAGCAAGCAAGCCTAGGTTCCTGTAGTGGATTGGATAATGTCCCCCCAAATGTATACCCACCTGGAAACTGAGCATTTGCCCTTATTTGGAATAAGGATCTTTGCAGCTATGATTAAGGTAAGGATCGTGATAAGATCACACCAGATTAGGTTGAACTCTAAACCAATGAAAGTGTCTTTACAAGAGTCTCAGGAAAAACAGAGACGTATAGGAAGAAAGGCCCCTGTGAAGACAAAGGTGGTGACTGGAGTGATGATGCCTCCACAAAACAGGAAGCACAGGGCATTGCCTGCAGCAGCCGGAAGCTGGAAGGATGACATGGAAGGATCCTCCCTCTGGCCTCCCAAAGGAACCGACCCTGTTGCCTCAGTGAATTTTCTGTTGCTTAGAGCAGAACACCTGGAACTGGGTAATTTATAAGACACGAAATGTATTTCTTACATTCCTGGAGGCCGGGAAGTCCAATGTGAGGGGCCGCATCTGGTGATGTCTTCTTGCCAGTGGGACTCCCTGCTGGGTCCTGAAACATCACAGGGTTTCACACAGCAGCAAGGGAGCCGACGGTGCTCACCACTATGCTCAGGCCTCTCTTCCTCTTCTTAGAAAGTCGCAGGAGAACTCATTAATCCATTAACCCACGAGCTCGTTAATTCATACGTGAGGGTGGCGCCCTCAGGACCCAATCACCTCTTCAAGGCCCAGCCTCTCAATACTGGCACACTGGAGATGAGGTTTAATGTGAGTTTTCAGGGGACGAACATTCAAACCATAGCACCTGCCAACACCTTGATCTTGGACGTCTAGCCTCCAGAACTCTGAGAGAGGATACATTTCTGTTGCTTTAAAGCCATCACATTTCTGGTAATTTGATACAGCAGCCCTGGGAGATTCAGAGACATGGATTTAATATGATTTAATACTACATACAAACGTAATTAAATATATATAGGGTGCCAGTCACGTGCCCGCCCTTGTTCCAGGTTTGTGACGGCTGCCATGCTGTGGCTACTTGCCCTTGTGGCTATCAAGACTTGAAATGTGGCCAGTCTGAATTTAGATATACATGCTGGATTACAAAGATGTAACACGGAAAGAAAAGTAAAATACCTCCTTAAAGATTTTTTTTTTGTTTAGTTCAGAGTTTCACTTTGTCACCCAGGCTGGAGTGCAACGGTGCAATCATGGCTTACCACAGTCTGGACCTGTTGGGCTCAGGTGATTCTCCTGCCTCAGCCTCCTGAGTAGCTGGGACTACAGCCCACCACGCTCAGCCAGTTTTTAAAAAAAATTTTTGTTGAGGTGAGAACTCACTTTGTTGTCTGGGTTGGTTTTGAACTCCTGGCCTCAAGTGATCCTCTCATCTCAGTCTTCCAAAGTGCTGGGATTACAGGCATGAGCCAATGTACCCAGGTAGTAGTAACTTTTCTATTGATTTCATGTTGAGATAATATTTTCGCTACACTAGGCAAAGTGATAATGGTTTCATGTATTTGTTTATATAGGTTCAAATTAATTTTACTCATTTCTTTTAACTTTTAAAATACAGCTACTAGAAAAATTAAAATTAAATACGTAGCTGGGCATAGTGGCTCACACCTCTTAGACCAGCTTCTCAGAAGACAAGGCAGGAAAATCACTTAGGCCAAAGAGAGCTATGATTGTGCCACCACACTCCAACCTGGGTGGTAGAGTGAGACTCTGTCTCACCCTCCAAAAACGTGCGATTCAAATTGTATTCCTATTGGGCAGTGCATTCTAGGCACTGGGAATACAGTGATGAATGCCACAAAGCCCCTGCCCTGGGGTGTCACATCCCAGCACTTTTCCTGGGGCAGGGCATGGAGGGAAGACCTACCAGTGGGATTTGTAGTGCCACCTGACAGAGCTTCGACTGTAGGACATTTTCTGGGCTCCTGCTGCCTTGACCTCCCAAATCCTCAATCTCAGAAAACCCCACAGGATGGTCCTCAGAAGGGATCCTCACCTCATTAAACGGCCCTTTCCTCATGAAGAGCCCTGGGACCAACCCCGCAAGATATCAGTGATCGATCTAGACTTCCTTTCTGTTTCCTGCTGGTGGGATGGATACCAGGGTCACTTCATAAAGTCTGCCTGGCCTACTTCCATTCCAGTCAATAAAAATTAAGACAAGGTGATTTGACCCCTTGAATTTCTTACTAAAAAAATTTTAAAAAGAAAAAGGGACAGATAAGCCATGTTTAAGCATTGCCTGCCAATTCCATGCTAGAATTTACCTGAAAGAAATGTCACTTCAAAAATGAGGTTAACCAGTATAACTCACAGCAATGTTCTAAGATGATCGAATAGTCTACATTCTGCAAATATACATATATTTACAAATATTTGCAAATATACATATACATACTCCTTCCTTTCCATTCCAGGTGGCTTTTATTTCATTTTCTTGGTTAATTTTCCTTGCTAGAACTTCCAGCGCTTACTGAATAATTACTATGCCGGGCACTGTGCTATAATAGTATTTTATGTGTACCATTTCGTTAAATTCTCCAAACATTACCCTATGAAGAAAATGGCACTATGGACCCCACGTTGTGGATAAGTGAACTTGGACTTGGAGTGGCAAAACGACCTACTGAGATTTCCCAACTTGTAAGTCACCGAACTTTGATTGGACCCTGCATCTGTTGCGTTCCACAGCTTATGGTCTAAAGTTATATTTGCCAGGTTGTCAAATCCAAGCTTCAATATACCTGACGTCTCCCACCTTCTGCAACCATGGGTGGGGTTTTCACTCACAAGAGCAAAGAAGGAAAGAGGAAAGGGCTGGGCTGACTTCCCTAAGGTGTCTGATGTACCAAGAAAGCGAAATAAAGACACACAAAGTGGCTGGACGTGGTGTAATCACACCTGTAATCCTAGCACTTTGAGAGGCTGAGACAGGAGGATCACTTGAGCCCAGAAGTTTGAGGCCAGCCTGGGCAACATAGGGAGACCTCGTCTCTACAAAAAATTATAAAAAACTAGCGGGATACGGTGGCACATGTCTGTATTCCCAGTTGCTTGGGAGGCTGAGGCAGAAGGATCTCCTGAGCCTAGGAGGTCAAAGCTGCCACGAGCCGTGATCCGTGATCCGTGCCACTGCACTCCAGCACTTGTAAAGCGTGAGACTCTGACTTAAAGCAAAAACAAAAACAGGCACAAAAAGTAACTATTCTCTTTCCTGGTGGTACTGACTATGAATAACAATGGCAGAGGACTATCTTCAGGTGTTTTGTCCCCAAGAGTTGTAAAGGATGGACTAAATGTCCCTGTAGCCAAACCCAAATCATCAGACTATTTCTGTAGTAAGAAAGGAAGTTAATACGTACTGAGTATCCACTTTCAACACCTCTGCTTGCATATATTAGTCTGTTAACCCTTTTAGTAGCCCTGTGGGGAAACCATTTTAGAGAAGAAACTGCGGAATGTCAGTGAAGTTCACAACTTGGAGTCGCCCAGTGAGCTAGTGGCACGGTCTTGTGCGTTCACGGTCTTGTGTGACGTCTCCACCCTCTCCTGGTACTGTACGATGCCGGATGGCTTCTCCGACTCTCCAGAGTACATGAAAATCCAGACAGTGCGGTTTAGAGCAGTCGTCTTCAGACTGAAGCCCAGGTCCCCGCCCAGCCCTACATCAAGTCTTGCCACCTGGTACCTGCCTTTGGATAATTTCAAGGAAATCAATTTCCAGCCCTTCAGTTTCTAGGAGTTCTCTCTCCTAATTGATTGGCCTAAGAACAAGCCTCTGCTTGTCTTCCTTTCCACCTCCCCTGCCAACATGTTCCTCCTCCTGTTTTATAAAAACAAAACAAGCTACAACAAAAACGTATCATGCAGCATTGTTCTAGGTGTAAAAATATCCAGGGCACCAAACAAACTTACAGTACAAGACACCATTAAGCCCCCTTCTAATTCAGGAAGATATACATCAGGTAAAATTTTTAGTTTTATGCTTATAATTATTTTTCAGTGGCTGGGAGCAGTGGCTCACGCCTGTAATCACAGCATTTTGGGAGGCCGAGGGAAGAGGAGTACTTGAGTCCAGGAGTTTGAGACCAGCCTGGGCAACATAGCAAGACCTCGTCTCTACAAAAAATTAACCAAGTCCCAGCTACTTGGGAGGCTGAGGCAGAAGGATCACCTGAGCCCAAGAGGTCGAGGCTATGGTGAGCTGTGATCATGCTTGAGCAACAGAGTGAGACTCTAACTCATTAAAAAGCTATTTTTTCAAAATTTATAAAATCTTCATGGTATTATATCCAATTGTTTATTAATCATTATAATAACGCCTCAATCCAGAAGAGAAATTTTAAACTTATAAACTTAAAATATACATATATACACATGCATATATATTTATCACAGAAACATATGACAGAGTAATCATAAAGGATAATCTCAAGAATATAATGCATCAGGAGGAAGCTTCAAGAGAACTAGAATGAAAACACAATGTCAAGGAGAATGGAGAATAATGTAAGACTTCCTTCTATTAAAGAGGAGTTTGTGGCTCGGTGGCTCAGCCTGTAATCCCGCGCTTTGGGAGGCTGAGGTGAGTGGATTGCCTGAGCCCGCGGGTTCGAGACCCGCCTGGGCAACGTGGCAAGACCTCATCTCTACAATAAATCAAAAAAATTAGCCAGGTGTGGTAGCGCGCGCCTGTAGTTCCAGCTCCTTGGAAGGCTGAGGCGGAAGGATCGCCGGAGCCCAGCAGGTCAAGGCTGCGGTGGCCGGGAGCGGCCACTGCACTCCAGTCTGGGTGACAGAGTGAGACGCTAACTCAAAAAAAAAAAAAAGATAGTTCTTTGAAAGGATAAGCAAGATTGATGGTCCCCTAGCTAGAATGACCAAGAAAAAGAGAGAAAAAGCCCAATAAACACAATCAGAAACATATCTAACCCAGAAGTCACATCTGACCCTGAAGAAATACAGATTAT